>JAGFNQ010006640.1:0-36514 GCA_024364735.1 Boesenbergia rotunda
AACTATGGATGGAACTTGATCTAAACCTTCTACATGTTTAATTTGTTTCCCTATGACATGATGGATAGTGATTGGGTTTTATAATAATTTTTCTATGAATTTCATGGGCCTTTAGGTTTTGGCCAAGGGCTAATCTAAAGCTAAGGGATTAGGGTTAGCCTTAACTATGAGATCACATGTTTTTTCTATGGCATTGTATGTTTGTATGGGATATTATTGGTGATGTATATGAATTTTTCCATGGACCTAGGACTCCTTAGGGTTTCGGCCAAGGCCATAACTTAGGGCTAGGATTGGGTTAAGACCACAAGAATGCATGTTTATAGGGTACTAAGATGTATGTAAATGGTTAAGTATGTTGGAAGAATTTTATGTCAACCAAAACCCTAGCTTATGGGTCATGAATGGTAGGTTAGGTCACTTGTTATGATGATTCATAAATGTTTAGACCATGGGCCATAAACCTAAGGAAATGTATCATGTATGAAAGGACCTAGGCATGTTTTTCCTATGTATCATGACCATGTATGTTTAAAGAATTAAGATGCTAATTAAGTAGGTATGCCATGAGATAGGAATGATATGTATGTATGCCATGATCAATGAATGATATGTATGATCTATGAATGATATGTATGCATGTCATGTTATTAATGGAAATGATGAATGAAGTTAAAGTTCATGCCTTCAAGGCATAATGATGATATAGAATGAAAATGATGAATGAAGATAAGATTCATGCCTATAAGGCATAATGATGATGTTAAGCATTAAGAATGAATGATTATGCTATGAATGTTTATGAATGAAGAAGCATGTGAAAGTATTTTATTTTATGAATGGGCTTGTACCGGACCTAAGTAAGGTCCACGGTTTTGGACTACCGATGAAGCTGTCCACGGTTCTGGACTACCGATGAAGCTATCCACGGTTCTGGACTACCGATGAAGCTGTCCACTTTTCGGGGACTATCGATGAAGCTGTCCTTACCCTAGTAGGTCAAGATTAGCTACCTCGTATTTACTTAGGGATGCGCGCATATGATGAATGAATGTGGTACAAGCCAGGGCCCTATGATGTTATGATTATGTTTAAGTATTTAAAAGTATGATTTTAAACTAAGCATCCTTATGATATATGCATTTGCCCATGCATCCATCCATGTTATGCATTATGTTTATGAAAAGTATGTTTATGCAAGGAATGTTTATGCAAAGTATGATAATGCAAAGTATGTTCATGCTCGATATAATGTCATGATTATATTTATGTTCATGTTAATTATGATGCCATAATTTTATTTATATTCATGCTAAGATATAATGCCATGATTATATTTATGTTCATGTTAATTATGATGCCATGATTTTATTTATGTCCATGCTTATGCTCATGCTAAAATATGATGCCATGATTTTATTTATGTCATGCTAAGCTATAATGCCATGATTATATTTATGTTCATGTTAATTATGATGTCATGATTTTATTTATGTCTATGCTTATGCTAATGCTAAAATATGATGTCATGATTTTATTTATGTCTATGCTTATGCTAATGCTAAAATATGATGTCATGATTTTATTTATGTTCATGCTAAGATATAATGCCATGATTATATTTATGTTCATGTTAATTATGATGCCATCATTATGTTTATGTTCATGTTAATTATGATGCCATGATTACGTTTATGTTCATGCTAAAGTATGATGCCATGATATCTATGTTCATGCTAAATTCGGATGCCATGATTTTATTTATGTTTATGCTAAAAGGATGATGCCATGATTGTGTAGATGTTCATGATAAGAAGTATGCTATGAAATGTAGGATGGAAGCATTATGTTCATGTTTATACGACGTATGGATTTTGTGAGTAGGAAAAGTGTTTTACTAAGCCTCCGTGCTTATAGTCTTATTTTCTTATACCGCAGATCAAGCAAGAGATTTCTAAGGGAAGCAGCAGGAGAGGCTAGAATATGGGTGTGTAGTAGTGACTCGGCCAAGAAACCCTCTCATTTCACTTATTGCATGTTTTATGTTCTGACAATGCTTACTTTGGGTTTTGCTCGACTTATGATTGTTATGCCTAAGAAACAACCTACTATTCGTGAAGTTATGGATAAATTACTTGCTACCTGAAATGCTTATGAATAAGTCATGGAAAGTTGATATCATGATGCTATGCATGCTGATAATATGTTACCTGGAATACTTATGAATAAGTTATGGAATGTTGATGTCATGATGCTAGGTATGCTAGTAATATGTTAAGCATAATGTCACCATGTCCATGAATGATAACCCAGACATGTGTATATGATTTAAGTACTAGTTATTCCGCTGCATTAAGATGTTACATATGCACATGTATGTTTAGCGTAACGCCGCTTAAAAAAAAACGGGCGTTACATTAGGGAACCTCTTAATCGATTGATGGATCAATTGGGACATATCCCTCGCTTGAACAGAAGGGTCCTGAATTGATTGTTTAATCGATTAAAGAGACTAATCGATTAGTGTATGCTCCCAATCGATTAAGGTTCAAAATAGCGTAATCACAGCCGTTCATTCTAGATCCATACTATTCAATGGCTACTTGGTAATCGATTGGGGTTTTTGCCAATCGATTCGTGACGCCGGAGAAGACCGTTAAAAGTAGGCGACGAAGCACAAAGAAAACTCACTGTTCCATTGCTACGTTGTGAAGTTTTGGTGCTCATGTTCTCTGCTCAAGCTTAAGTTTCCAACACCATCTTCAAGCAACCAAAGGAAGGAGAATCAAGCCTAAAGTGTAATATTTCTCTTCTTCTCCTCCTTTGTGTTGTTCTTTTGTGAAAGCTTTCAAGGGTGTTGTAAAAGGGTTTCTCCACCTTCGGTGTTGTTCTGAGAAGGAGGTTTCATAGTGAAATCCGTGATCGCTGGTGTGGACTCTTGGATTAGTCACCTCAAGGAGGTGGAGACCACGTAAATCAATGTGTTAGCATTGGATTTGGAGGTGTTTGGCTTCTAGTTACTACTGTGAAGAAGAAAAACCAACTGAAGCGAGTTATTCACCCCCCTCCCCCCCCTCTAGCTCTACCGGTCCTAACAGACTCCACCATGGAAGCTGAATATGTGGCAGCCTCTGAGGCTGCCAAAGAAGCTATATGACTCAGGATCTTCTTGATGGACTTGGATGTGATTTCTGGTTTGCCCAGAGCTATCACAATTTTTTGTGATAATACTGGTGTAGTTGCAAACACGAAGGAACCATGAGCCCATAAGGCAAGTAAACACATAGAGCGCAAGTACCACCTGATACGAGAGATAGTAAAGGGAGGAGAAGTTGTTGTCACCAAGATTGCATCAGAGGAAAACCTGACAGATCGATTCACTAAGGCCTAGCTTTTGATAGACATGTGGAGGGTTTGGGAGTTAGATGTATGACATTGTGATGGCAACATAGTCTTTATGTATATGTGGAAGATTGTTAAGATGTATACTAAAAGCCTAGCTTTTGTATTAACATCTTCTTTCAGAATTAGAATCACATGATCATTGTTTGTACTTTATATTTATAATATGTGTGCATATTATCTAATACTTTATATTATAGATAACATAGTCTGTGGTGTCACACAGAAGATCATGTTATCAGTCCCTTGTAGAGTATAAGTAGTGACTCATAACCAAGATGGTTTGGGACAAACCATTGGCATGGTTGTATTGTAATTTGGTATTAGTTTATCTTGACCATAGAATTACACTAGTACACTTTGTGTGTATTGAGCATGATCGATATAGAGGTTATTCAATTTATACTGACTACATAATTGAATCAGACCTTAGATATTATGGTATACATGCTCTTAATCCTGTTATAATAACGGGCACATGTACTTAATATATATTTCTTTGATTTACCAATGGGCGAGATTTTTTTTATTAAATCGATAGGCTCAGTAAATTGGGAAATAATATTATTTACATGGTGTGTCATTGATTATAGAAGAAAATCATATTCTGATGGGTCAGGTTGATGATGTCCCCTTGAGGAGCTCATAAAGCTCATCATGTTAAATCCTGTAGGTGGACTTGGTCCGACATGATGATAAGGTTGAGTGGTACTACTCAAAGAGTTAGATGATAATTAATTAAATTGTCAGTAATTTAATTAATTAATGAACATTCGATATCATAAACACGGGGAGTTCTTATACTCATAATAGATGAATCCCATATATATATTGTAAAATACGACAAGTAATTCTACTGTTTAAATCCTAAAATAATCTTGTAGAATATGACGAAAATTTTTAGAAATTTTTTTGGATCCTTGGTGGAATTTATGAGGATAAATTGTATAAATAATAGAATATAATTAGGTAATCCAATTTATTAGAGGTATATATATATATATATATATATATATATATATATATATATATATATATATATATATATATATATATATGGACTAAACCTAGGTTAATCGGCCGAAAGCCTTCTCTTCATTCGCAGACGCCACAGCCAAAGCCGATACCCCCGATGCTTTCCTCTTCGCGTGCCCTAGCTGCAGAACTCTCCGATTTCTCTCCTCTCCCTCACTTGTTCGCCTGTATCCCAAAGGAAGCCCGAACCTTCCTCCTCTCCCGATGGCGTGAGCCCTAGATCGACGCCAAGCCCTATTGCAAGTTCCCCCTTCCTTCCCCCTTCATGCGTGAAGGAGCTGCGACGCCAAGTGCGGTTTGTGGCGGGTTGCGACAGTGGAATCCCTAGCTTCTTTCTCCTTCTTTTATCTGCCCGACCTCACTTCTAAATCTGAGCAGGTGGGTTGTGTAACGACCCGGAAAATTTTCTTAATATTTTCTTAAAATATTGAGCATGTTTAGATTGTAACACCCGCTTTTTTTTCCCTAAAGCGGCGTTACGTTAACATACTTAGGGCATGTAGACATCATAATGCAGCGGAAACCTTTAACTGACTCCTACATGTACTTACTACCATTTCTAGCACCATAACATGGGAACTTAGCGTAGTAACTTTATACTTAGCATCATATCATACTTAGCATCATGTCATTCGTAGCATCATGTCATACTTAGTGTCATGTCATAGAGTCATACTTAAACACATAACAGTAAAGATAAAGTTCTATCATGAGACGAGCAACCATATTACTCCTTGGCCAAGTCACTATCACACACATTCTTTGATGCCCTCCTGCTGCTTCCTTACTGTCCCCTTGGTGATCTGCGGTATAAGGAAATAAGACTATAAGCACACAGGCTTAGCAAGACTCTTTCCTACTCACTAAAACCATTCATCATTCCTTCATGAGCACATAAGTAATTACATACTTAGTGCTTTACATACATAGTGCTTTACTTAGGACATAAGCCTTTTCATCACTTAGCATACATTCGTCATCGCATAAACATAACATAATCATCTTCATAGCATAGCATAAACATAACCATAAACCTTTATGGCATGGCACAATACTTGGCGTAGACATAAACATCGTAACATTCATAGCATGGCATAGTGCTTGGCATAGACATAGACATAACAAACATAACTTCATAAACATTCTTAGCACGAACCTAAATCAAATCATGACGTCCTATCTCAGTATAACATAGTTAAAACATGGCATCATAAATTGGTATGGACATCATTAAAATCATGGCATTCTAACTTAGCCTAAACATAATTAAATCATGGCATTCTAAACTAGCATGAACATAAATCCAATCATGGCATTCTATCTTAGCATAAACATAATTAAATCATGGCATCCTAACCTAGCATGAACATAAATCAAATCATGACATTCTAACTTAGCATAAACATAATTAAATCATGGCATCCTAAACTAACATGAACATAAATAAAATCATGGCATTTTAAACTAGCATGAACATAAATAAATCATGGCATCCTAAACTAACATGAACATAGATAAATCATGGCATTCTAAATTAGCATAAACACAATCAAATCATGGCATCATATAGTAACATGAGCATAAACAAAATCATTTGCATAAACATATCTTGCATAAACTTACTTTGCATAATATTCTTATCATAATTATACTGCATAACATGGATAGATGCATGAGGCAATTGCATATATATATAAGGATGCTTAACCTTTTAAAACATACTTTTAATGCTTAAACATATTCATCATATCATTGGGCCCTGGCTTGTACCACATACATACATCATAAGCGCGCATCCCTAAGTAAATACGAGGTAGCTAGCCTCGACCTACTAGGGTAAGGACAGCATAGTCGGTAGTCCCCGAACCGAGGCGTTCTTAAGGTGCCCATCCCTGTTGCACAGCTACGGTAGTGCCAGAACCGTGGACAGCATAGTTGGTAGTCCAGAACCGAGGCGTTCATAAGGTGCCCATCCCTTGGACCCATACTTCGGTCCGGTACAAGCCCATCCATAAAGTAAAATACTTTACATGCTTCATCATTCATACGACATTCATGGCATCTTTAACATAACATAACTTGTTACGGCTCGGCCCGTCTACCGGCCCATTTACCGGTCCTCACGACCATCGTACTGTCAACCATCGACCGTGCCATTTAGCATATTTATGCCTTAAAGACATAAGCATCATCTTTCATTCATAACATGGCATAGGTACACATTATTCATAAGCATGGCATACATACATATCATTCATAAGACATGGCATTCATGCATATCATTCATAAGACATGGCATTCATACATATCATTCATAAATCATGGCATTCATACATATCATTCATAAATCATGGCACATGTCTTAAACATTCATGACCTAATCATATAAATTTTGACATATAACTAATGGTTTGGTTAACATGAAACTCTTCCATTTTACTTAAGGACCCTTTGATCCTCTACTTAAGGCCAACCCTAATCCTTTAGCCCTAATCCTCCTCTTGGCCGAAACTTCAAGGCCATGGGGATATGGGAAAAATTCCATTAAACCCCAAAACAATTGCTTAAACACCAATCATACCTTACCATAGGGCCATTGGGACCCTTACTTGGAATAAGTCCTAACTTTTCCCCCCTTTAGGGTCCTTGGCCAAAACCCATGGGGTCTCTAGACCATGTGGAACATTCACATAAACACCCTCCATCTCCTTAATATCATGATAAAACATAAAACATACACTTGAGGTTTTAAACCCAACCCTACACAAGGGTTCTTGTTGTTGGCCGAAACCCTAGGGTATCCTAGGGTACTCCAAAAATTCCCAAAAATTATACTTAATCTCTAAACATCATCAGGGAACATTAAATATCATTATAAAGATTTTTAGCATCATTATGGACCCAAAAACCTTGTGGCCGAAACCCATAGAGTCTCTAGGGTATTGATGTTGTTTCTTTCATGTTGGCCGAAACCCTAGGGTGTCCTAGGGTACTCCAAAAATTCTCAAAAATTGTACATAATCCCTAGACATCATAAGAGTGCATTAAACATCATTATCAAGATTTTTAGCACCATTAAGAACCCAAAAACCTAGTGGCCGAAACCCATAGGGTACTAGGGTACTTGGTTTTGTCTCTTTCAACATAAGGGTACTTAGGGTACCCCAAAAATTCCCAAAAATTCCATTTAACCTCTAAACATCATAAGGGAATATTAAACAACATTATAAAGATTTTTGGTATAATTATAAACTCCTAAAACATTGTGGACGAAACCCTTGACCTTGGGTTCTTGGTTTTTTTCTTCTTTTCAACATCGAATCCAAAAACTCCCAATATATCATGCTAAAAATTGTGGAAATCATAAGGAACTATTATACCACAGGTGAGGGAGTCTTACCTTGGGTTTCTTGATTTTTCGAACCTTGAAAGGGAAGAAGATTGCAAAATCTTTGGATCCTTGCCTCCTTGTCCTTGTATCCTTGGAAAAACCCTTAGATCTTGGAGATAAGACCTCTTGTGGAGCATTTCCCAAGGGGAAACCCTTCCTTGGGTATTCGGCTAGGATGAGGGGAGGAAGAGTTTTGAAAATGCAAGGAAATGGGAAGAAGAGGTAACTCCCAAACCCCTTATTTATCATCCATTAAGAAGGCAAATGAAGAGTCTCTCCATGACCCTTCATCTTCTTCTATGCCTTAACCCATATCCACTTCATTCCCTCCTAAAAATACCTTGCTAGGTGAGTTGGTTAATGCATACATGGTTGTATTAGAGGTCTAAGGTTCAATCCTTGGCTCATGTACCTTTATTTTTATTTTATTTTTATTTCATTTATTTTATTATTTTTATTTTTCCTAAATTTCGAAAATCCCCCTAAAATCACCCATAATTGTGCTAATATTCCTAAATAAAATTCTTTTATATTTATATTAATTTTACCTAATTAATACCCATTTTTGGAGCCCATTTAAAGCTCATTAGTACCTAATTTCTCCATTAAACTAGGAAAATTAGGCTAAGACTTACCCGTAATCATGCTAATATGCCAATTAAATCATATTTATATTTATGCTAATTATTACCTAAATCCACCTATAATTAGGGTACCAAAAAGCTCACATAAGGCCCATTAATACTTAGTTTTCTCAATTTAAATGAGAAAACATGGATTTTCTAGGCCAAAGTTCGTATTAATACCTCTAGGTTCCTCAGAAAATTATCTAAACATGCTTAATATTTTAAGAAAATATTAAGAGAATTTTCCGGGTCGTTACAATCCCCCATACCTCGTGAAAGTTCGTCCTCGAACTTAGAACAACTCCGGGTACTTGCGCCTCATCTCGTCCTCGCGTTCCCAGGTAGCTTCTTCGAACCGTTGACTTTGCCATAAGACCTTGACTAAGGGTACCTCCTTACTCCTCAGCTTCTTGACTTCCCTGTCCAAAATCTTGATAGGTCTGCTCTCATAGCTTAGGTCCTCCTGCAGTTGTACTGTCTGCGGCTCGATCACTTGGTCCCTATTTGGGATACACTTTTTAAGCAGGGACACATGGAATACGTTATGGATAGCTGACATCTCTGAAGGTAGCTCCAGCTCGTATGCCACTTTACCATCTCTTTTCAAAATCAGGTACGGCCCCACATAACGCGGACTTAGCTTTCCTTTCCTCCCGAATCTTATCACCCCTTTCATAGGTGCCACTTTTAGAAACACCCAATCTCCAACATTAAACTCCAGAGGTCTACGCCGGACATCGACATAACTCTTCTGCCGGCTCTGAGCAGTTTTTATCCGTTGTCGAATATTCTGTATAGCTCGGGTGGTGCTGTTGATGATATCCGTCGTGAGCCTCATCTCCTTCTTTTCACCACCCTCATACCAACAGATCGGAGACCTACATCTCCTCCCATACAACGCTTCATAAGGTGTCATCCCAATAGTAGCTTAGTAGCTATTATTGTAAGCGAATTCCGCTAAACATAGATATTGACACCAGCTTCCTTTGAAGTTCGGGGCACAAGCTTGCAACCCATTCTCTAGTACTTGATTCACCCGTTCAGGTTGCCCGTCTGTCTGAGGGTGACAAGCGGTGCTGAATCGTAGTTTAGTACCGAGAGACTTCAGGACGCACTCCCAAAAATGTGAGGTGAAGCGACCATCCCTATCTGAGATGATGGTCTTGGGAACTCCATAAGGTCTGATTATTTCCTTAGCATATAATTTTGAGCTAGTGTCATTAATAGCCCTATGATGTAATTATATGCATATATCATAATTATATAGTTATGATAATTATGGGTAAACCCAATAATAGTATGCTTCCGAAATATTAGTTCACCACATGAGCTATGAATTATATTAGTTAATGGTTATTATATGATAAGTGAGATCAAATATTAGATCACAACATGAGCTATGAATTATATTAGTTAATGGTTATTATATGATAAGTGAGATCATATTTATTGTATTACCATGAAATAACTTAAGGTAATCTTATATATTATATATAGGATAATAGTGAAACATACGTTAATAATTCTAACATTTATAATTAGTATGAAAATATAGTGGTCCCATAATCTACAATAAGTGTTAATATAATTAGGACACTACCCTATGCGTGTCATTTTAGGTTATACCGTATGACTTATACCATTACTTATATTAGTGTTAGTATAATGGAACTAATACTATACGCTAACCTAGGTGAGAGTGTTATAATCTTATGTATGTAGGCTATCATATAATTCCCTAAATGAGACTATATTATAGGTTATACATGATATCATAAATTATAGTTATTTATCATATAAATTATAGGTATAATACCTATATGATAACGAATCAGTATATTTTATACTTATAATAATCTTATATTAGTACACACTCTCATATCATTATCATTTGCTTTATATAATATAATATAATTATATTATATGATTGGTAACTCATATAATGTACCGGATATATACTAGGTTCACCTTGATTACTAATATTATGATGGTGCTCAATTAATACCATGTTTATGAACATAAGGTGGAGTCACACTTGTGACTAATTATATTATGACTAACTTAGACCTAATGTACAAGGCGAAATACTTATACATGATTGTCTTATAATGTGACCTAAGATAGGTTATGATATGAGGTATATTGAGCATTAGGTTGGGCGATGAAGTAGTCTTATTAATTCTATTACTCTATGTTGGGACCGGGTGCATGTTGATAAGGATACGAGTTCGTAAAATTTTAAATTTTACGTGCAGCGGAAGAATTTGCATAAAATAATTTCATAAATTATTTTAACATCATATCTAGCATGCAACCTTATGGTGTGTTGACATAATCATAAAATAAAACTTTGCGGAAAAAGTAAACTAATTTACTATGTACCTTGCGTAACTCGAAGTAAGGGACGAGATCCAACCGTAGCGTCCCTTGGAAGCTCCGCCTCTATTCGCGTCCACGCCGAGTTCTCTTCGGGATGACTTCCCAAAGTCACGAGTTTTGTGCCGACGAGAACTACTAGATTCTCTATAGGCACAACAAAGAAGATCAAGAGAAGAAAGGGAAACTAACCACCAAGAAAACGGAATCGAATTTCGAGAGGGAAGGAGATGTGATCCGCTTCTTCTTCTTCTTGGTTGGCTTCTCCTTGATGTAGATGGCTCACGGCAACCCTTGCTCACGCCAACCCTTGCTTGGGTGTAGGTTGGGCGCCGGCCCTAAGGGGAAGAGAAGGGAAGGAGAAGATAAAAGAGAGAGAGAGAGAGAGGGAGCTCTATATCAATACTCGATTATTGATTAGTTCGGAATAAAGGCTTCCCTTTGGTTCCTTATATAGTTGCATCTCCCTTGCTAAGTCTCCTCTTAACGGAATTAACGGAAATTTGTTATCATAAGAAATTTATCCTATAAATTCTCTTATGAATTATTCCGTTTAAACCAAGTTTTATTATAACTAACTTTATAATAAAACAAATACTTCTTCTCCTTTTATTATGAAATAAATTTTATAAGAAATTTATAAACTTTCTTATTATGGAAAAATCAATTCATAATTGATTTTATAAAATTAAAATAAACCATTCCATGGATCATTTTAATTTCCATAAAAAGAATAAATTTCTATAAATTTATTTATATAAATTTCTTTATACAAATTTATTTATCCATAAAACAAATCCTTCTCTCTTTTTAATTATGGAATAAATTTTATAAGAAATTTATAAACTTTTTATTATGGAAAAATCAATTCATAATTGATTAAAATAAACCATTCCATGGATCATTTTAATTTCCATAAAAAGAATAAATTTCTATAAATTTATTTATATAAATTTTTTACTACAAATTTATTTATCCATAATTTATAAAACAAATCGCGCTAGATTTATTTTATTAATTAAACCAATTAAATTGGTTTTTCTCCCTTTAGGTGGTCGGCCATCCAAGGAGGGTTAGCACCCTCTTTGGCCGGCCAAACCAACCCGAACCGGTCGCGAATTAAACTCATTTAATTCGCCCAATAAGCCTTCAAAAGACTTAGCCATTTTTAGCTTCCATTGCGCCTCTGATTAACTCAGATTCGACTTATATCTCTTGATCGAAAAATCCAATTTTCAACTCGTTTTAAATCCCTCGGATTACTCGTAGTGCGTGTGACTAAATAGGCTTTCGATTTATGTTGGCCGTCTATAATCAACCAATTATAGAACGATCATGAGTGGCACCTAGTAGTACATCATGATCCCCAATTAATCGAAAGATCAACGGTTTGACCTCAGAAGAAATTATTCTGAAACCCTTCAGCAGCTCTAATGAATCGTGCCTCATTCCCTTCACCATCTTATACCCACTTGGTTCAGGACATGGTCTGTTTGTGTCAGTCCCCACTAGACTGACTACGTCACACCTAGCCCAAGTAGTATCTTTCTCGTCCTTTGGATTTCTAATTACTCTCATGTATTTTAGAGACTCGCACTCTAAACATGATATGCTCTGGCCAGAGGCTTTGAGTAACAATCCGACGATAGGCCTGGGTATACATCTCCTCGCAAGGAGTGGTGAATCCTTTGTAGGCTGTTCAAACATCTTCGGGCACTTCGGCTTATACCCAATCATCCTGGGTCCACACCTCCTTGGAGATGCTTGCTTAAGATGTTAAAGTATAAGTCTCCATGACCAAGATGACTTGAACACCGCAAGTCAAAGGAACATCGCACTTAAGCCGCAGTAAGAACTTCATTGACATTTCTATATATAGATTCCATATGAAGTCTTACAGCTAGTCACTCCAATGAACTAGTTCCCTTAACTAGCATCCATGTTTATCTCCGGACATCCCAATGTCACCAGCCAGTGAGAATCAGCTGATTAGAGAATAACCCATGCTAGTCTCAACAGAATTGATAGTGTCCGTATTTATCAATTCATCGACTAGGGATATTTTCAATACTTCACATTTGCACATTTAGAGATAATCACTAGTTGTGATCCCATCACAAATTCTCTTATGCTGTGAGTTGTATTGCGGACATTCAGTAGATGAGTTTAAGATCCCAATCAAATACACAAACATGTATACTCAAATAGTGAATTATCATTTATTAAAATAAATGTTTACAATCATAAGGCGATTGCCTTAGGACACTTCTCTCATATCACTAACAAACTCCCACTTGGCCTAATGCCAATCGCTACGGTATCCAATACCACAGGCTCTAACATGACCCTCAAACTTGCTTTGAGGCAAGGCCTTAGTTAAAGGATCCGCTAAATTCCTTTCAGTGGGAATTTTCTCAATTTGTATGTCATTCCTACTTATAATCTCTCTGATCAGATGATAGCGGCGAAGCACGTGTTTGGATCGCTGATGAGACCTTGGTTCCTTTGCTTGTGCAATAGCTCCATTGTTGTCGCAGTAAACCGGCACTGCTTCATCAATGGTTGGAACCTCATCAAGTTTCGAGACAAACTTCTTGATCCAAACTGCTTCCGTGGTATAATCCGCTACGATGACTTGTTTGGAACCTTTCCAACTTATTGCGCCTCCATTCAAAGTAAATACGTATCCAGACTGAGATTTGGAGTCATCCTTATCTGTCTGGAAATTGGCATCTGTATACCCACGTATTACCATATCTCCTTCTCCATATATTAGGAACACATCCTTAGTTCTTCTTAAGTACTTAAGGATTGTCTTAACTGCCACCCAATGATCCATTCCTGGATCCGACTGGTATATGCTTGTGACGCTCAAAGCATACGATACATCGGGCCTTGTACATAACATAGCATACATGATAGATCTTATCGCGGATGCATAAGGAATCTTATTCATGCAAATCCTCTCGTCTTTTGTGCGCGGACACATAGACTTTGAAAGGTTGATCCCATGCCTGATGGGAAGGTAACCTTTCTTGGATTCCGACATGCTAAACCCTTTTAGCATTCGGTCTATATATGTAGACTGCGAAAGACCAAGCAACTATTTTGATCTATCTCTATAGATTCTAATCCCAAGGATATAGGTTGCTTCTCCCAGGTCTTTCATGGAGAAAGTTTTGGACAACCAAATTTTAACTGTCTGTAATACTGATATATCGTTTCCTATAAGTAATATGTCATCGACATATGATACTAGGAATACGACTGCACTCCCACTAACCTTCTTGTACACACAAGGTTCGTCAGGATTTTGTGAGAAATCAAACCTTTTGATTGTCTCATCAAAACGGATGTTCCAGCTCCTAGATGCTTGCTTCACTCTATATATGGATCGTCGAAGCTTGCATACTTTGGTTTTATCAACCGATGTGAAACCTTCAGGTTGTATCCTGTATACATCCTCAAGCAGGTTTCCATTAAGGAAAGCTGTTTTCACATCCATTTGTCATATCTCATAATCATAATGAGCTGCTATGGCTAGGAGCATCCGAATGGATTTAAGCATAATTACCATCCATGTCGGTTTTCTTCTTGAAAACCACTTGCACCCTATGGGCTTAATCCCTTCAGGTGGGTTAACCAAGTCCCATACTTGGTTTTCGTACATGGAATCCATTTCCGACTTCATGGCTTCAAGCCATTTATCCCTTTCTGAACATTTCAAAACTTCTTCATAACTGATAGGTTCGTCATCGCATATGAGTAACACGTCGTTCGATTCACTTACGAGAAATTCGTATCTCTCAGGAATATTGCGTGTCCTATCAGATCTACGAAGAGGTGGTGTAGTTTTAGGTTCAACTGATAGCTCATCATTATGAGTTATTGGTTGTGGGTCTAGACTAGGTGTCTCTATAATGTCTATTGGAGTTTCTTGAATTTCATCAAGTTCAATGCCACTCCCACTGTTTTCTTGTAAAAGAAATTCTTTTTCCAGAAATACAGCATGCCTTGAAACAAACACCTTTTTTTCCAAGGGATGATAGAATTGGTAACCCTTCGTTTCCTTAGGGTATCCAATAAATAGACATTTATCAGACTTAGCATCCAATTTGTCTGATACAGTCCGCTTCACATAAGCGGGACAACCCCATATCTTAAGGTGAGTTAAGTGAGGTTTCTTACTATTCCATGTCTCATATGGAGTAGTTGAGACTACCTTGGTCGGGACTCTGTTTAGCAAGTAAACAGCTGTCTTAAGTGCATAGCCCCAAAAGGATTTTGGAAGAGTTGCATGATTCATCATCGACCTAACCATGTCCATCAAGGTTCGGTTGCGCCTCTCAGATACACCATTATGCTGTGGTGTATACGGCAGAGTCCATTGGGACAATATCTCATTGTCCTTAAGATAATCTTGAAACTCTTGACTCAAGTATTCACCACCCCGATCGGATCGAAGTATCTTAATACTTTTACCAAGCTGTTTCTCTACTTCATTTCTGAACTCTTTGAATTTCTCAAAAAGCTTCAGATTTGTGTTTCATCAAGAACACATACCCGAATCGTGAGTGATCATCGATAAAGGTGATGAAGTAGCTATAGCCTCCCTGTGCAAGAGTTGACATTGGTCCACATACATCAGTATGTATTAGACCAAGCAATTCTTCCACTGGATTACCTTTTCCGGAAAAGGGTAATTTGGTCATCTTGCCTTTTAAGCATGATTCGCATGTATCAAATGAACCGGGTTCAAATGATTCCAAAATTCCACATCGGTGTAATTTGGTCATGCGTTTCTTACTTACATGGCCAAGACGACAATGCCACGTGTAGGAGTCTATTCGATTATCTATTCGAGCACGTTTGTTGCTAACTTCGATATTGAAAACGTCACCGGATAAATCTAACGTGTAGATACCATTGCACAAAGTTCCATTCCCATAAAGAACGCCATTTAAAGTTATGTAACAACAATTGTTACTAAAAGTTAAATGATAACCCTTTTCATTCAAACATGAAATAGATACAATGTTCTTTATTAACGAAGGAACAAAATAACAATTATCCAATTCTAAGACACGTCCTGTAGGGAGCTTTAGCAAATATGTTCCGATGGCAACAGCAGCAATCTTTGCTCCGTTTCCAACTCGCAAATTCGCTTCTCCCTTGACGAGTCTTCTTCTATTCCTTAGCCCCTGTATGTCATTACATATATGTGAGCTACACCCAGTATCAAGTACCCAGGTGTTTGAGGAAATAGAGTGACATTCAATAACGAAGATACTTGAAGAGGATGGGGCATCGGATGCCTTCTCTTTCAAGGACTCAAGATAAACCTTGCAGTTTCTTTGCTAGTGACCCTCCTTGCCACAGTGATGGCAAGTGCCTTTTGGTGTATTTTCAGGCCTTTTTCTTCTTACCCTTATTCTGTTCTTTGGCCTTCCTCTTAGAACCTTTCTTCGAGGAACCAACTAACAGTACCGTCTTTTGATCCTGGTTCACAGAAGGCTCTACAGTCTTCAGCAGGTTGAGCAACTCAGGAAACTGGTCTGGAGTTGCATTTTCAGGAGGACGGTTGGGAAGTTGATCTTCAAGGACAAAAGCAAGCTTCTCTGCCTTGAGGACTATCTTCAGGTTTCGATGCCAGTCCATGAAGTTTGGCCCAGTCAGTTTATTGGTGTCCAAAATGGAACGCAAATTCAGAGAAGACATGATCGAGTGATTATCCTAGAAATACAAATTGAGCTTATGTGAGAAGAATGATTAAAGAATGTATCAACATACATTAATAAAATCCTATTTATTTTTCGAATTGAATAACCCTTTTTATCAATTCGGGAGATCGTAGGAATATCTCCAAATAGGTTGATATCCAACCATAGATAAGAACAACCATGACTCTGGCCATCAAGTTATTCTTAACTATGAAGGTAGGTAATTATACCGATTACATATCACATATATGTAACTATCACTTTATGCTATCAACTAATTGAATGTTTGCATAAATCATTGGGTTGTTAACTCATTAACAAGTATGCAACATTATACATAGCACCCAACTGCACCTCTCTTTACATCGACCTTGGATGTGGCACAACAAATCGATGCTCCAAGCTTAAGGCTGACCCATTAATCAAGAAATAGTTTTAATATGGTTGGAGCTCATTCAACCGTTTAGTCAGGCTTGGATGTGTCCAACAACCAAAACTAAGGATTGACCTCTGACTCCAACTATATTATTCATAAACTAATTCCATGGTTTGAACATGTTGAGGTTCAAGCCGGGCATGGATGTGTCCATCAACCCAAACGAGAAACAAAACTCTAATTTTAACCATATTAATGAAGGTGTTGGCCTTAATATTTTGTAAGGGGTTTTGGATCTCATCCTTTCTTTTCTAAGCACATTCATGACATATAATCATGTCATAACTAATGATTTCCTTAATAAAGTATGTATGTGACTTAATTTATCAAGTCTCATTAATTGAATTAGGAACCGGATTTCCTAATTCTAATTTCATACTTTATTAAAGGAATTGTTTTGGGAAACAATTTCCTAAATTATCATAATCAATTTTGAAAATAATATGTTTAAGACTTTGATTTCTCTAAATCAAATCTTATTAAATTAAGAGACAAATCCCTTAATTCAACCACATATTATTTTCATGAAAATCTCATTTAAGAAATCTCTATAGGAAACCATTTGCCTAATTAATTTTGGAGACAACAATATGTAAGAGTATCACCTCTTAAATCATATTTTATTCATGGATTTAATTAATTACAACAAATTGTTTTCTAAGGGTGGCTCCCCGAGGCTCAGATACCCAAAGAAAAGTAATGTGTTGTAAATCCAATTTGGTCCGCTTCAGAAGCGTAACCAAATTAAACATGACAATCTTATTTAAAATTGGGAAATTAAATTACAACAACTAACTTTAAATTGGACGGCTCCCCGAGGCTCAATCCAAAATAAAGAATTTTGTTGTCAATTTAAAAACCAATTCAAATTTAATTGTCAATTAATTGTCCATAAATTTGTCTAGACTTTCTTGAAAGAAAGTGCCCAAAATTGCGAGATTTCATAATAGGTTTTCAGAATAATTGTAAGTTTCCGGTACAAAGAAAACTTACATATTTTCAAAATTGGAAAATTTCTAAAATAAAAAAATTTCCAAAATTGAAAGGTTTCTAAAGATGGGAAGTTTTCACAATTATTATAAAATTTCAGAAACTAGAAAATTTCAAAAGTTTGCGAAATTTCATGAGGATTTCCAAACTTAGAAATTCCTAAATCTAAAATTTATTATAATTGGAAAGTTTCCATAATTGAAAATTTTTTCCAAAATTGAGATTATGACAAAGTTTTCCGCAAAACAATTATATGATTATGTCGAACACTAACCGGCTCTGATACCACTGTTGGGACCGGGTGCATGTTGACAAGGATACGAGTTCGTAAAATTTTAAATTTTACGTGCAGCGGAAGAATTTGCATAAAATAATTTCCTAAATTATTTTAACTTCATATCTAGCATGCAACCTTATGGTGTGTTGACATAATCATAAAATAAAACTTTGCGGAAAAAGTATACTAATTTACTATGTACCTCGCGTAACTCGAAGTAAGGGACGAGATCCAACCGTAGCGTCCCTTGGAATCTCCGCCTCTATTCGCGTCCACGCCGAGTTCTCTTCGGGATGACTTCGCAAAGTCACGAGTTTTGTGCCGACGAGAACTACTAGATTCTCTGTAGGCACAACAATGAAGATCAAGAGAAGAAAGGGAAACTAACCACCAAGAAAACGGAATCGAATTCCGAGAGGGAAGGAGATGTGATCCGCTTCTTCTTCTTCTTGGTTGGCTTCTCCTTGATGTAGATGGCTCACGGCAACCCTTGCTCACGCCAACCCTTGCTTGGGTGTCGGTTGGGCGCCGGCCCTAGAAAGGCTAGGGTGGGCGCCGGCCCTAAGGGGAAGAGAAGGGAAGGAGAAGATACAAGAGAGAGAGAGAGAGAGGGAGCTCTATATCAATACTCGATTATTGATTAGTTCGGAATAAAGGCTTCCCTTTGGTTCCTTATATAGTTGCATCTCCCTTGCTAAGTCTCCTCTTAACGGAATTAACGGAAATTTGTTATCATAAGAAATTTATCCTATAAATTCTCTTATGAATTATTCCGTTTAAACCAAGTTTTATTATAACTAACTTTATAATAAAACAAATACTTCTTCTCCTTTTATTATGAAATAAATTTTATAAGAAATTTATAAACATTCTCATTATGGAAAAATCAATTCATAATTGATTTTATAAAATTAAAATAAACCATTCCATGGATCATTTTAATTTCCATAAAAAGAATAAATTTCTATAAATTTATTTATATAAATTTCTTTATACAAATTTATTTATCCATAAAACAAATCCTTCTCTCTTTTTAATTATGGTATAAATTTTATAAGAAATTTATAAACTTTATTATTATGGAAAAATCAATTCATAATTGATTAAAATAAACCATTCCATGGATCATTTTAATTTCCATAAAAAGAATAAATTTCTATAAATTTATTTATATAAATTTCATTACTCAAATTTATTTATCCATAATTTATAAAACAAATCGCGCTAGATTTATTTTATTAATTAAACCAATTAAATTGGTTTTTCTCCCTTTAGGTGGCCGGCCATCCAAGGAGGGTTAGCACCCTCTTTGGCCGGCCAAACCAACCCGAACCGATCGCGAATTAAACTTATTTAATTCGCCCAATAAGCCTTCAAAAGACTTAGCCATTTTTAGCTTCCATTTCGCCTCTGATTAACTCAGATTCGACTTATATCTCTTGATCGGAAAATCCAATTTTTAACTCGTTTTAAATCCCTCGGATTACTCGTAGTGTGTGTGACTAAATAGGCTTTCGATTTATGTTGGCCGTCTATAATCAACCAAGTATATAACGATCATGAGTGGCACCTAGTAGTACATCATGATCCCCAATTAATCGAAAGATCAACGGTTTGACCTCAGAAGAAATTATTCTGAAATCCTTCAGCAGCTCTAATGAATCGTGTCTAATTCCCTTCACCATCTTATACCCACTTGGTTCAGGACATGGTCTGTTTGTGTCAGTCCCCACTAGACTGACTACGTCACACCTAGCCCAAGTAGTATCTTTCTCGTCCTTTGGATTTCTAATTACTCTCATGTATTTTAGAGACTCGCACTCTAAACATGATATGCTCTGGCCAGAGGCTTTGAGTAACAATCCGACGATAGGCCTGGGTATACATCTCCTCGCAAGGAGTGGTGAATCCTTTGTAGGTTGTTCAAACATCTTCGGGCACTTCGGCTTATACCCAATCATCCTGGGTCCACACCTCCTTGGAGATGCTTGCTTAAGATGTTAAAATATAAGTCTCCATGTCCAAGATGACTTGAACACCGCAAGTCAAAGGAACATCGCACTTAAGCCGCAGTAAGAACTTCATTGACATTTCTATATATAGATTCCATATGAAGTTTTACAGCTAGTCACTCCAATGAACTAGTTCCCTTAACTAGCATCCATGTTTATCTCCGGACATCCCAATGTCACCAGCCAGTGAGAATCAGCTGATTAGAGAATAACCCATGCTAGTCTCAATAGAATTGATAGTGTCCGTATTTATCAATTCATCGACTAGGGATATTTTCAATACTTCACATTTACGCATTTAGAGACAATCACTAGTTGTGATCCCATCACAAATTCTCTTATGTTGTGAGTTGTATTGCGGACATTCAGTAGATGAGTTTAAGATCCCAATCAAATACACTAACATGTATACTCAAATAGTGAATTATCATTTATTAAAATAAATGTTTACAATCATAAGGCGATTGCCTTAGGACACTTCTCTTATATCACTAACACTCTATCTTCTAGCCATGCTTTTCTTTACCAAAGACAAGTATGGCCAATATCAGTTTTTTTTTATTTTCTACCCCTATATTATTCTAAATATTTAATTCCTAAACTAAGATAAAGCATCATTCATTGTTACAAATCGTAACGTACTTTTCATCATAAATACCGTTCATCCTGTCATACCTTAAAATCATAAGATCTCTTCCTACTATAAGACATGTAAAGAGGTACTTACTTGGAAGCGGCAGGAAGAGGGCTTGATGTGTGTGTAGTGAGATGGTAACTGCTCTGATACCAACCTGTAACACCCGCTTTTTTTTCCCTAAAGCGGCGTTACGTTAACATACTTAGGGCATGTAGACATCATAATGCAGCGGAAACCTTTATCTTGCTCCTACATGCACTTACTACCATTTCTAGCACCATAACATGGGAACTTAGCGTAGTAACTTTATACTTAGCATCATATCATACTTAGCATCATGTCATTCATAGCATCATGTCATACTTAGTGTCATGTCATAGAGTTATACTTAAACACATAACAGTAAAGATAAAGTTCTATCATGAGACGAGCAACCATATTGCTCCTTGGCCAAGTCACTATCACACACATTCTTTGATGCACTCTTGCTGCTTCCTTACTGTCCCCTTGCGTGATCTGTGGTATAAGGAAATAAGACTATAAGCACACAGGCTTAGTAAGACTCTTTCCTACTCACTAAAACCATTCATCATTCCTTCATGAGCACATAAGCCATTACATACTTAGTGCTTTACATACTTAGTGCTTTACATAGGACATAAGTCTTTTCATCACTTAGCATACATTCGTCATGGCATAAATATAACATAATCATCTTCATAGCATAGCATAAACATAACCATAAACCTTCATGGCATGGCACAATACTTGGCGTAGACATAAACATCGTAACATTCATAGCATGACATAGTGCTTGGCATAGACAAAGATATAACAAACATAACTTCATAAACATTCTTAGCACAAACCTAAATCAAATCATGGCGTCCTATCTCAGTATGACATAGTTAAAACATGGCATCATAAATTGGTATGGACATCATTAAAATCATGGCATTCTAACTTAGCCTAAACATAATTAAATCATGGCATTCTAAACTAGCATGAACATAAATCCAATCATGGCATTCTATCTTAGCATAAACATAATTAAATCATGGCATCCTAACCTAGCATGAACATAAATCAAATCATGGCATTCTAACTTAGCGTAAACATAATTAAATCATGGCATCCTAAACTAACATGAACATAAATAAAATCATGGCATTTTAAACTAGCATGAACATAAATAAATCATGGCATCCTAAACTAACATGAACATAGATAAATCATGGCATTCTAAATTAGCATAAACACAATCAAATCATGGCATCATATAGTAACATGAGCATAAACAAAATCATTTGCATAAACATATCTTGCATAAACTTACTTTGCATAAACTTACTTTGCATAATATTCTTATCATAATTATACTGCATAACATGGATAGATGCATGAGGCAATTGCATATATATATAAGGATGCATAACCTTTTAAAACATACTTTTAATGCTTAAACATATTCATCATATCATTGGGCCCTGGCTTGTACCACATACATACATCATAAGCGCGCATCCCTAAGTAAATACGAGGTAGCTAGCCTCGACCTACTAGGGTAAGGACAGCATAGTCGGTAGTCCCCGAACCAAGGCGTTCTTAAGGTGCCCATCCCTGTTGCACAGCTACGGTAGTGCCAGAACCGTGGACAGCATAGTCAGTAGTCTAGAACCGGGGTATTCTTAAGGTGCCCATCCCTTGGGCCCATACTTCGGTCCGGTACAAGCCCATCCATAAAGTAAAACACTTTACATGCTTCATCATTCATAAGACATTCATGGCATCTTTAACATAACATAACTTGTTACGGCTCGGCCCGTCTACCGGCCCATTTACCGGTCCTCACGACCGTCATACCGTCAACCATCGACCGTGCCGTTTAGCATATTTATGCCTTAAAGACATAAGAATCATCTTTCATTCATAACATGGCATAGGTACACATTATTCATAAGCATGGCATACATACATATCATTCATAAGACATGGCATTCATGCATATCATTCATAAGACATGGCATTCATACATATCATTCATAAATCATGACATTCATACATATCATTAATAAATCATGGCACATGTCTTAAACATTCATGACCTAATCATATAAATCTTGACATATAACTAATGGTTTGGTTAACATGAAACTCTTCCATTTTACTTAAGGACCCTTTGATCCCCTACTTAAGGCCAACCCTAATCCTTTAGCCCTAATCCTCCTCTTGGCCGAAACTTCAAGGCCATGGGGGTATGGGAAAAATTCCATTAAACCCCAAAACAATTGCTTAAACACCAATCATACCTTACCATAGGGCCATTGGGACCCTTACTTGGAATAAGTCCTAACTTTTCCCCCCTTTAGGGTCCTTGGCCGAAACCCATGGGGTCTCTAGACCATGTGGAACATACACATAAACACCCTCCATCTCCTTAATATCATGATAAAACATAAAACATACACTTGAGGTTTTAAACCCAACCCTACACAAGGGTTCTTGTTGTTGGCCGAAACCCTAGGGTATCCTAGGGTACTCCAAAAATTCCCAAAAATTATACTTAATCTCTAAACATCATCAGGGAACATTAAATATCATTATAAAGATTTTTAGCATCATTATGGACCCTAAAACCTTGTGGCCAAAACCCATAGAGTCTCTAGGGTATTGATGTTGTTTCTTTCATGTTGGCCGAAACCCTAGGGTGTCCTAGGGTACTCCAAAAATTCTCAAAAATTGTACTTAATCCCTAGACATCATAAGAGTTCATTAAACATCATTATCAAGATTCTTAGCACCATTAAGAACCCTAAAACCTAGTGGCCGAAACCCATAGGGTCTCTAGGGTACTTGGTTTTGTCTCTTTCAACATAAGGGTACTTAGGGTACCCCAAAAATTCCCAAAAATTCCATTTAACCTCTAAACATCATAAGGGAATATTAAACAACATTATAAAGATTTTTGGCATAATTATAGACTCCTAAAACATTGTGGCCGAAACCCTTGACCTTGGGTTCTTGGTCTTTTTCTTCTTTTCAACATCGAATCCAAAAACTCCCAATATATCATGCTAAAAATTGTGGAAATTATAAGGAACTATTATACCACAGGTGAGGGAGTCTTACCTTGGGTTTCTTGATTTTTCGAACCTTGAAAGGGAAGAAGATTGCAAAATCTTTGGATCCTTGCCTCCTTGTCCTTCTATCCTTGGAAAAACCCTTAGATCTTGGAGATAAGACCTCTTGTGGAGCTTTTTCCAAGGGGAAACCCTTCCTTGGGTATTCAGCTAGGATGAGGGGAGGAAGAGTTTCAAAAATACAAGGAAATGGGAAGAAGAGGTAACTCCCAAACCCCCTATTTATCATCCATTAAGGAGGCAAATGAAGAGTCTCTCCATGACCCTTCATCTTCTTCTATGCCTTAACCCATATCCACTTCATTTCCTCCTAACAATACCTTGCTAGGTGAGTTGGTTAGTTCATACATGGTTGTACAAGAGGTCCAAGGTTCAATCCTTGGCTCATGCACCTTTATTTTTATTTCATTTATTTTATTATTTTTATTTTTCCTAAATTCTGAAAATCCCCCTAAAATCACCCATAATTGTGCTAATATTCCTAAATAAAATTCTTTTATATTTATATTAATTTTACCTAATTAATACCCATTTTTGGAGCCCATTTAAAGCTCATTAGTACCTAATTTCTCCATTAAAATAGGAAAATTAGGCTAAGACTTACCCGTAATCATGCTAATATGCCTAATTAAATCCTATTTATATTTATGCTCATTATTACCTAAATCCACCTATAATTAGGGTACCAAAAAGCTCACATAAGGCCCATTAATACTTAGTTTTCTCAATTTAAATGACAAAACATGGATTTTCTAGGCCAAAGTTCGTATTAATACCTCTAGGTTCCTCAGAAAATTATCTAAACATGCTTAATATTTTAAAAAAATATTAAGAGAATTTTCCGGGTCGTTACATAGATAATTTTCCGAGGGGCCTAGAAATATTAATACAAAATGTGGCCTAGAAATTCATATTTTCTCATTTAAATTGAGCAACTAGGTACTAATGGGCCTTATATGGGCTTTTTAGTACCATAATTATTGGAGAATTTTAGGTAAAAATTAATATAAATATAAAGGGAATGTTATAAGGGAATGAAATGGAGATTGGTTAAGGCTTAGAAGAAGATGAAGGGTCATGGAGAGACTCTTCATTTACCCCCTTAATGGGTGATAAATAGGGGGGTTTGGGAGTTTCTTTCTTTCTTCCTTCAATTGCATTTGCTCCCCTCCTCCCTCCTCATTCTAGCCGAAACCCCAAGGATGAGTTCTCCTTTGGAAAAACTTCCACCAAGGCTTAATCTCCAAGATCTAAGGTCTTCACAAGAGTACAAGGGCTAAGGGTGGTCAAGAGGCAACAAGATTTCCATCTTTCTCTCAAATCTAAGGTTTATAATCAAAATCAACCAAGGTAAGACTCCCTCACCTGTGGTATAATGGTTTTCTTGAAGATTTACATGATATGAAAGTCTTGTATGTGATGATTATGTTGGAAAACCAAAGGAAACCCATGAACCAAACCTTATAGGTTTCGGCCACCATGGGTTCTTGGTCTATAAGGATGATAAAAATCTTCATAATGTTGTCTAATGTGTTCTCATGATGTTTAGAGATTAAATATAATTTTTGAGAATTTTTGGGGTACCCTAGGATCCCCTAGGGTTTCGACCATCCCATGAATCCATGGGTAGAGTTGAACTTAAACCCTCAAGCATGTGGTTTGTGTGTTATCATGATATAAGGGAGATTGAGGGGGGCTTATGTGAACTTTTACAAGGCTTTGTGACCCCCACAAGTTTCGGCCAAGTTGGACCTAGGGCAATAAGTTAGGGATTTCCCTCAAGCAAGGGTCCCAATGGCTTCATAGTAGTGTTGGATCGAGAAAACCGATAGAGGGGGGGGGGGGTGAATATCGGAAATCGTTCGGATTTTCGTAAAGAGCACGTACGCAGCGGAATTAAAATAAGAACAATCACAGCACAAAGACACAGTCGATTTACTTGGTTCGGAGCCTGTGTCGACTCCTACTCCAAGGCCCACGGTCGTTGACCGTTTACTTTGGGCAATTCTATATACGCGCAAAACAGTTTACAATAATTTATTACAAGTAAGTGCACTAACAAAAAAAATTCGATCTTCGTCACCGACGTCCGGAGTGGGTTGACTCTTTCAGGGCAGCGGGACCTCGTCGGCTCGAGTTGGAGTGTTTTCGAAGTAAGGCACGAGCGTAGAAGATCTTTGGGGCATTGAGAGAACAGTTGTTTTGAAGCCTTGGTCGAAGGCCCTTTATATAGGGCCTGGGGGCGCCCGGGACGTCGGGGGTGCCCCCACGTGGCCTCTGATCCGCAGAGCTCTCGGTCAGCGTCTATCCTCTGGATCCGCTTTGACCGGGGTGCCCGGAGTGCTCGGGGCGCCCGCATTGACCGGGTCAAAGTCCTATCTCCTTGGCTTCGAGGGGTTCGAGTTCGATGATGCGCATGGGGGCGCCAGCAGCGCAGGGGGCGCCCGGGAGCAGCGGGGGCGCCCGGGAGCACGGGGCGCCCGGCCCAGCATGTATTCGAACTCCTTTTTATTTCTTTACTTGTTTTGTATGGCCCTTGGGGGCGCCCAGGACACTCCGGGCGCCCTACTCAGCTACTACCTCATTCCTTTGAGGCTATTTGAGCTGCAGACACTCCTTCCTTTGGTCCTGCATCCAGGGTTAGTCCAAAACACAATAAAGCAATAAAGTATTTGTTTATACAGTCTTAGCTGTCTTGGTTCTGACTTTGGTCTCCAAAATGGAGCCCTAGGTCGAACCGACGCCTACTGTTCCCTCGACGGGGAACGCGTCCCCACCTACTCCTCTCGGGAGAATTTACCTGATGCCAACCGTTCCTCTGGTTGGACTTTTGCCTGATGGTCCTTTGTCAGGTCTTGTAAACTGGCAGTCCTTTGCCAGTTGCCTAGCAGTCCTTCGCTAGGGCTTCAGTCCCAGGTCGTCCTTCGCCTGGAACCTAGCAGTCCTTCGCTAGGGCTTGATACTGGCAGTCCTTCGTCAGTTGCCTAGCAATCCTTTGCTAGGGCATTCTTTCCTGGCATTCCTTTGCCAGTGCCTAGCAGTCCTTTGCTAGGGCTTATCCTGCACACTAGATTAACTTGTTAGAAAACAAGAAAGACTTAACTTTTGACGTATGTTGCCATTATCAAAACACGAGTTTGACTTAGGTGCATTCTGCACCAACAATCTCCCCCTTTTTTATTTATGACAACCCTAGTTCAAAAAGTTAAGTTTAAGCAAAACATGAAAAAGTTTTAACTTTTGTTCCCTCCCCCTGGAAGGAATCTCCCCCTAGATTTTTCAAAAATTCGTGGGGTTAAAAAAACTTTACTTGTACTTGAAAACTTTTTGAAAATGTTAGCTTAAGTAAGAATTTCAGTTTTAATACAGTTTTGAAAAACTTAAGATTTAGAGTACTTAAAAAATTTGACAAGCTTAAGTAAGAACCTTTTGAAAGGCTAGAGTACTTAGGAAAATTTTGAAAGCTTGAGTAAAAATCTTGCAGCTAGAGTACTTAGCAACATTTTGAAACTAGAGTACTTTAGGCAAAATTTTGAAAGCTTTAAAAATTTTTGAAACTGGAGTACTTAGGCAAAATTTTGAAAGCTTTTAAGAACTTTTGAAACTTGAGTACTTAGGCAAAATTTTGAAAGCTTTTAAGAACTTTTGAAACTTGAGTACATAGGCAAAATTTTGAAAGCTTTAAGAACTTTTGAAACTAGAGTACTTAGGCAAAATTTTGAAAGCTTTAAGAACTTTTGAAACTAGAGTACTTGGGCAAAATTTTGAAAGCTTTAAGAACTTTTGAAACTAGAGTACTTAGGCAAAATTTTGAAAGCTTTAAGAACTTAAGTACTTCTTCAAAAAGTTTAAGCTTTTGAATAAAGGATAAGTATATTTTTGAACCTTTTTGAATAAAGGAAAAATTTGAAAACTTTTGAAAGCTTTTTGAATAAAAGATAAGAAATTTTTACTCTCTCCTTTCCTATCTCTCCCCCTTTGCCATATATCAAAACAGATAAATATAACATGAATAAAGAAAATAAATAAGAATTTGCTGTACTGAACCAATTCATAATTAGATTTATACTAAATCAATCAATTTTGTCTGTAGGGACCTGTCTAACCCAATTAGCTACTTACTAACTGTTATAAACAGTAGTTTTTGCTAGGGTTAGTCAAGTTAAGTGTTTTTGTTCAAGTTAGATTTTCTAAACTTGACACTTAAATGGATTGCTGTTTAAGTTGTATTTAGTGCCCCAATTACTGCAAACGCACTGACTTAAAGCATCTTGAATTAAGGCAAAGACCTAAGCATCTCAACCCTTTCTAGGTTATTAATCAAAAGTACCCTAAGGTGCTTGTGAGATACTGGCTTCTAAGTCTATAGGTGCATGCAGTTCTAGGGTTAGGGTCTAGGCTAAGTCCATTTTCGAAAAAGCCCTAATTTTTAAAGGGGGTAGTTTTGCAATAAAACTAAGTAAAAAGTGAAAACTGATTTTGAAATTAAGTAAAGCAGTTTTTTTTTAAAAAAAAATTTAAATCAAGTAGAGAAGAAAATTAATCTATTCTACAAAGCACAATCCTAACTGCCTTCTTAGTGAGCTGAACTCAGACTCAGGTAAGGGCTTTGTGAATATATCAGCTAGGGGGAGATTGTTGGTTTTGGTGTGGGAAGTGAAGGAGATTCGGGTGCCTTTTATAGGCAAACTCATGGGGGCGCCCGGGAGCTTTCGGGCGCCCTGGTCAGGGTTACTGCCAAAGGCAGTGTGAAAGACTGGTTAGGGGCGCCCGGGACAGCCCGGGCGCCCTCAACAGGTTGCTTTTGTTGCTTTGGCTGCATTGGAGGTGATGGGGGCGCCCGCGTGGTTCCGGGCGCCCTGGTCAAGGGCAAGGCAGCTTTTCTGTCTCGGGGAACGAAAAAGCTATGGGGGGGTGCCCGTGTGGTCCCGGGCGCCTGGGTTTGTATAGAAAGGGACAAGCTTTATGTCTTGTCATCTTTTGACCATGATTAAATTGGTTTGACCATGGTTTGACTGCTTTGACTGTGGTTTGACCACTTTGACCATAGTTTGACTATATTAAACATGGTTTGACCATGATTTTGACAAATACAAGAATATCTCATCCTATAGGTAAAAGAATTTCCAACTTAGTCTTAATCCTGCTGTCTCACCCAAATATAGGGTTTTCAATCACGTTAACCTTATAGGTTTTGTGAGACAGGTTTTGATAGTTAAATTTATTTTGAAAATTTTGATTAATTTTGAAAACAATTAAATTTTAAAAACTTAATTAATTTTGAAAACAATTAATTTTAACAAAAATGTTTAAATCTACAAATACCTGAAATTTTGTGTTAGATTCGAATTTGACAAAAAAAAATTTGAATTTGAATTTCAGAAATTGGCTTCCAGGTCTTGGCGAGGCACTAGGCCTTCATTGGCCGTAGCCTTATGGGATCATCCACCCTTTCCTTGACAAAGCCTTTTAATGAAATTTCATTTTCAAAAATTCATTGAAAAATTTCTGGTCTAACTAGTTTGGGTCTTGGATCGGTAGCTTCGGCTAGTTCTGCCAAATTGGCTTCCCTAACGTACTATCATCTCACCTCCACCCAATACTATGTTGTCAAATTTCAGCTAAGTTTGTTTAGTCCTTAAGCTAGCCTAAGTCTAAGCATGGTATATTGCAGAAATTAAATAACCAATCAATCAAGCAATTTAAATCAAGAATAACAAGTTTATCTAATAATGAAAATAGTTTTCAGTTTGGCTCCCCCTGGACTAAAGCCACGGTGATGGTTGGGCAAGATGTGAATCATGTCCTTGGGGATCCAATACTGATTTGATCCAGTTGGTTGGTTCAGGCACAGTTTAGGTACCCATACCTGAATTTTTCCTCTGGACTGATTCAGTACAGCCAAATATGATCTTTGTCGGGATTTGGTTCGGTAGCCAAGTCCGGATCGATTTAGAACGGACTTCTGTTTCCCAAGAATCATGTCAAGATTTTTGGAACCAGAAGTAAATCGTTCTAAGGCTGATCTAAGATCCTTAACTTGAGTTTTCAGGGAGGAATTTTCCTTTTCAAGTTTTTCAACTTGAGTAGGAGTTCCTTCCTGAACCTTCTCGGTTAAGGGTTTAGAGTCAGCTCCCTCTTTCAGGAGATTTACTTCCTGTCGGAGGGATTCGACTCGGAGTTTGGCTTTGGCCAAATCTCGAGAAAGAAATGAAATTAACTCACTTAATTGCAATCTATTAAAACCAGTTACCTTAATTTCTCCGTCTTCTGTGAAGGTCAGCTCGCCGTCCTCTTGTTCTGTTTCTGACTCAGTCTCGACTTTATCTGAGGCGGTCAGAGCTAGGAGGTTGGACTGGGGTGCCTCTTCTTCTTCTTCTGAGGACGATTCATCCCAGGTTGCTTGCAGTGCCATCTTTCTTCTCGTCCTTTTTGTCTCCTTTAGGTTAGGGCACTCTGACTTGTAGTGGCCCTTTTTCTTGCACTCGTAGCAGGTCACATTAGGCTTGTTTGCGGGTTCAGCTGGTTCGTCCTTTCTTCGGCCGGTTTTCCGTTTGTTGGTTCGGTTCTTCAGCTCCTTGTAGTAGCTTCGAGCGAGCCGGACCAGCTTAGTTTGTTCTCCTTCTTCGTCTTCTGAGTCTGAGTCAGAGTTAGACTCGGGTTCAGGTTCTGGCTTTTTCTTCGTTGTCCTTCCAGTTTTATCTGCAACGAAAGCAATACCTTTCTCGACCATATTGGTGTTAGTTTGTTCGTGCAGTTCTAGTTCGGAAAACAATTCATCTAATTTTATTTTAGAAAGATCCCTAGAGACCTTGTATGCATCTACCATAGATGCCCACAAGGTGTTTCTAGGGAAGGCGTTTAGAGCATACCTTATTAGGTCACGGTTTTCAACCTTGTGACCTATTGTGTGAAGACCGTTCATTACCTCTTGGATTCATGCGTGGAGCTGGGCTGCTGTTTCGTTGTCGGCCATCTTGATGGTGTAGAGTTTGTTCAGTAGCAGATCCCTCTTACTGATCCGAGTATCTGAAGTCCCTTCGTGCAGCTCGATCAGTTTTGTCCATAGATCCTTTGCACTGTTGAAAGGGCCCACGTGGTTCAGCTCCTCTTTCGTCAATCCGCATTGAAGAGTCTGAGTAGCTTTTGCGTCAGCTTCTATCTTTCGCTTTAGGGCGCTGTCCCATTCAGAGTAGCTCTGAGGAAGTCCTTCGGCATTTCGGGGGATCTCCAGACCGGACTGGATAATGATCCACATGCCCACCTGAGATTTCAGGTGGACCTCCATACGACTTTTCCAGTAAGAAAAGTCTTCTCCACTGAAGAGTGGAGGTCTGGCGGTGCTAAAACCTTCTTGCATAGCCATTTAATCTAAAAAAGAAAACATAAAGGATTTTCCAAGACTAGGTCTTGGATTAGTAGTGCTGGATAAATTAAATAACGAGGGGTGTTGCACCAGTTGGTGCAGAATGCACCCAAGTCAAACCTGTGTTTTGATAATGGCAACATAGGTTAAAAGTTAAGTCATACTTGTTTTCTAACAAGTTAATCTAGTGTGCAGGAAAAGCCCTAGCGAAGGACTGCTAGGTACTGGCGAAGGAATGCCAGGGAAGTAAGCCCTAGCAAAGGACCGCTAGGCACTGGCGAAGGAATGCCAGAGACAAAAGCCCTAGCGAAGGACTGCTAGGCACCGGGCGAAGGACAGCTCGGCATCCAAGACCTGACAAAGGACCGTCAGGCAAAAGTCCAACCAAAGGAGCGGTTGGCATCAGGTAAATTCTCCCGTGAGGAGTAGGTGAGGACGCGTTCCCCGTCGAGGGAACAGTAGGCATCGGTTCGACCTAGGGCTCCATTTTGGAGACCAAAGTCAGAACCAAGACAGCTAAGGCTGTATAAATTAATTATTTTATTATGTTTTGGACTAACCCTGGATGCAGGACCAAAGGAATGTGTGTCTGCAACTCAGAGAGCATCAAAGGAGTGAGGCAGCAGCTGAGCAGGGCGCCTTGAGTGTCCAGGGCGCCCCCAAGGTGAACCAGAACCAAGTAAAGCAAAGTGGGCTTCGGCTGCTTACTGGGCAGGGCGCCCTCAGCAGCCAGGGCGCCCTCATCAGCCAGGGCGCCCCGCGCCCAAGACTGCGAAGCCTCATCTTTATCCACAGCCTAGATTTCTGCGTGGAAGAAGTCAGCCGAGGCGCCCTCAGCGACCAGGGCGCCCCAGAGGTCAAACCTCATCTTTATTCAGGTGGGATAAAGCTTGACCGAGCGAAGTGCGGATCGGCTGACACGTGGCAGGGCGCCCCCGACGTCCAGGGCGCCCTAGGTGCTATAAATAGCACCCCTCGACCCCAAGCTTGAAACATCAATTGTCTCAACGCCTCAAAGCTCTTCTACGCTCGTGCCTTGCTCCGGAAACACTCCACCTCGAGCCGACGACGTCCCGCTGCACCAAAAGAGTCGATACACTCCGGACGTCGGTAACGAAGAGCGTAATCTTTTATTACTATTTTAGTGCTCTCTCTTTGTAATTAAAATTATTGTAAATGATTTTGCGCGTATATAGAATTGCCCAAAATAAACGGTCAACAACTGTGGGCCTTGGAGTAGGAGTCGACACAGGCTCCGAACCAAGTAAATCAACTGTGTCTTTGTGCTGTTTTTATTTTTCCGCTGCGTACGTGCTCTTTACGAAAATCCGAACGATTTCCGATATTCACCCCCCCTCTATCGGTTATCTCGATCCAACAAGTGGTATCAGAGCGGGGAAGTTCAAACTTGGTGCAACCACCAGTTTGAAAATTTCTTTTCGGATTTTCATTATTATTTTCGAATATTTTTTTTCGTTCGAATTTTTTTTCATTAATCGAGGTTGGTGCAACACCCCTCGATATTTTATTTCCCTTATCCAGCACTACTAATCCAAGACCTAGTCTTGGAAAATTTGCTTTTCTGTTAAGTTTTTTTTCAGATTAAAATGGCCATGCAAGACAGATTCAGCACTGCCAGACCTCCACTTTTCAGTGGAGAAGACTTTTCTTACTGGAAAAGTCGTATGGAGGTCCACCTGAAAACTCAGGTGGATATGTGGATCATCATCCAGTCCGGTCTGGAGATCCCCAAAAACGCCGAAGGACAACCACAAAGCTACTCCGAATGGGACAACTCCCTGAAACGCAAGATAGAAGCCGACACAAAAGCAACACAAACCCTACAATGCGGACTGACAAAGGAAGAGCTGAACCGCGTGGGCCCTTTCAATAGTGCAAAGGAGCTATGGACAAAACTGATCGAGCTGCACGAAGGGACGTCAGATACTCGGATCAGTAAAAGGGATCTACTACTGAACAAACTCTACACCATCAAGATGGCCGACAACGAAACAGCAGCCCAGCTCCACGCACGAATCCAAGAGGTAATGAACGGACTTCAAACAATAGGTCACAAGGTTGAAAACCGTGACCTAATAAGGTATGCTCTAAACGCCTTCCCTAGAAACACCTTGTGGGTATCTATCGTAGATGCATACAAGGTCTCTAGGGATCTTTCTAAAATAAAATTAGATGAATTGTTTTCCGAACTAGAACTGCACGAACAAACTAACACCAATGTGGTCGAGAAAGGTATCGCTTTCGTTGCAGGTAAAACTGGAAGGACAACAATTAAAAAGACTGAACCCGAACCTGAGTCTAACTCTGACATAGACTCAGAAGACGAAGAAGGAGAACAAACTAAGCTGGTCCGGCTCGCTCGAAGCTACTACAAGGAGCTGAAGAACCGAACCAACAAACGGAAAACCGGCCGAAGAGAGGACGAACCAGCTGAACCCGCAAACAAGCCTAATGTGACCTGCTACGAATGCAAGAAAAAGGGCCACTACAAATCAGAGTGCCCTAACCTAAAGGAGACAAAAAGGACGAGAAGAAAGATGGCACTACAAGCAACCTGGGACGAATCGTCCTCAGAAGATGAAGAAGAGGCACCCCAGTCCAACCTCCTAGCTCTGACCGCCTCAGAAAAAGTCGAGACTGAGTCAGAAACAGAACAAGAGGACGGCGAGCTGACCTTCACAGAAGATGGAGAAATTAAGGTAACTAGTTTTAATAGATTACAATTAACTGAGTTAATCTCATTTCTTTCTCGAGATTTGGCCAAAGCCAAACTCCGATTCGAGTCCCTCCGACAGGAAGTAAAACTCCTGAAAGAGGGAGCTGACTCTAAACCCTTAACCGAGAAGGTTCAGGAAGGAACTCCTACTCAAGTTGAAAAACTTGAAAAGGAAAACTCCTCCCTGAAAACTCAAGTTAAGGATCTTAGATCAGCCTTAGAACGATTTACTTCTGGTTCCAAAAATCTTGACATGATTCTTGGGAAATAGAAGTCCGTTCTAAATCGATCTGGACTTGGCTACCAAACCAAATCCCGACAAAGATCATATTTGGCTGTACTGAATCAGTCCAGAGGAAAAATTCAGGTATGGGTACCTAAACTGTGCCTGAACCAACCAACTGGATCAAATCAGTATTGGATCCCCAAGGACATGATTCACATCTTGCCCAACCATCACCGTGGCTTTAGTCCAGGGGGAGCCAAACTGAAAACAATATTTATAGTTCATTAAAATTTAATAATTTTTTTGCAATATGATTGTTTGCCTGTTTATTTAATTTTTGCAATTTACCATGCTTAGACTTAGGCTAGCTTAAGGACTAAACAAATTTAGCTGAAATTTGACAACATAGTATTGGGTGGAGGTGAGATGATAGTACGTTAGGGAAGCTAATTTGGCGTAACTAGCCGAAGCTACCGATCCGAAACTCAAACTAGTTAGACCAGAAATTTTTCAAAGAATAATTTTAAAAATGAAATTTCATTAAAAGGCTTTGTCAAGGAAAGGATGGATGATCCTATAAGGCTACGGCCAAAGAAGGCCTAGTGCCTCGCCAAGACCTGGAAGCCAATTTTTGAAATTCAAATTCAAATTAATTTTTGTCAAATTCGAATCTAACACAAAATTTCAGTTATTTGTAGATTTAAATATCTTTTCAAAAACTTAATCGTTTTCAAAATTAATTAAGGTTTCAAAATTTAATTATTCAACTTTTAAAGCTATCAAAACCTGTCTCACAAAACCTATAAGGTTAACGTGATTGAAAACCCTAGATTTGGGTGAGACAGACTAGTCAGTGAAACTCAATTTAAGCTATTCCTGATTCTAATTGGATCCAAATCAAGAAAATTCTTTATGCGTAGGAACATAAGGATTTGGACCAATGGATGTTGGATAGCGGTTGCTCCAGACACATGACTGGAGATAAATTGAAGTTCACCAAGCTCAAACTCAAAAACCTAGGCTCAGTGGCATTTGGCAATAATGCTACACTCAAGGTAATTGGGTCAGGTAATATTGAGCTTAAATCTGATTTCATTATCAAAATGGTTCTATTGGTTGAAAACTTTAATTTTAACTTGCTTAGCATAAGTCAATTATGTGATTCTGGTTATATAGTTTAACTTTAATTCTAACTGCTTGATTAGAAATGAACAAAACTCAGAAATCATACTTAAGGGCACTACGAAAAACAATGTATATACTATAAATCTTCCCCTTATGCCTAAATGTATGTTAACACAATTAGAACAAACAAACCTCTGGCATAGGAGATTAGGTCATACCAATTTGAGAACCATCTCAAAAATTACCCAACTTGGCTTAATCAAAGGTATCCCCAAAATTAAAAATAATGAAAACCTAATATGTGAATCATATAATCAAGGTAAACAAACCAAATCCAATCACAAACTAATCCAGTCTGATTTAACTCAAACCACACTTGAGCTCCTGCACCTTGACCTATTTGATTCACATGGAGCCAAGTCACTAAGCGGGAACCGATACTGCTTAGTAATAGTTGATGATTACTCTAGGTTTACCTGGGTTAGGTTCCTAAAAATCAAAGATGAAACCCTAAACCTAGTTATTGAATTCTGTAAACTAATTGAAAATCAAAACGATACTAAAATTAAAAGACTTAGGAGTGATCACGGGGGAGAATTTGAGAATCAACGGTTTGAGGAATTCTATAAGATAAATGGGTATTTACATGAATTTTCATGTCCTAGAACCCCCCCCCCCAACAAAATGGGATAGTCAAGCGAAGGAATAGAACATTACAAGAAGCCGCTAGGGCTATGCTCAACGAATTTAAACTAGCAAACCAATTTTGGGCAGAAGCAACCAGTACAGCCTGTTATATCCAAAATAGGATTTTGATTAACAAACGACACAACAAAACCCCCTATGAACTGTACTACCATAGACTCCCAAACCTACATTACCTAAGGGTCTTTGGGTGCAAAGTCCATATTCTAAACACCAAAGACTATTTAGGAAATTTCAATCCAAGTCAAACCCAGGTATTTTCCTAGGGTATTCAACCACAAGTAGAGCCTATAGAGCTTACAAATTAAACAAA
>JAGFNQ010006641.1:0-22604 GCA_024364735.1 Boesenbergia rotunda
TGATAAATACGGACACTATCAATTCTGTTGAGACTAGCATGGGTTATTCTCTAATCAGCTGATTCTCACTGGCTGGTGACATTGGGATGTCCGGAGATAAACATGGATGCTAGTTAAGGGAACTAGTTCATTGGAGTGACTAGCTGTAAGACTTCATATGGAATCTATATATAGAAATGTCAATGAAGTTCTTGCTGCAGCTTAAGTGCGATGTTCCTTTGACTTGCGGTGTTCAAGTCATCTTGGTCATGGAGACTTATACTTTAACATCTTAAGCAAGCATCTCCAAGGAGGTGTGGACCCAGGATGATTGGGTATAAGCCGAAGTGCCCGAAGATGTTTGAACAGCCTACAAAGGATTCACCACTCCTTGCGAGGAGATGTATACCCAGGCCTATCGTCGGATTGTTACTCGAAGCCTCTGGCCAGAGCATATCATGTTTAGAGTGCGAGTCTCTAAAATACATGAGAGTAATTAGAAATCCAAAGGACGAGAAAGATACTACTTGGGCTAGGTGTGACGTAGTCAGTCTAGTGGGGACTGACACAAACAGACCATGTCCTGAACCAAGTGGGTATAAGGTGGTGAAGGGAATGAGGCACGATTCATTAGAGCTGCTGAAGGGTTTCAGAATAATTTCTTCTGAGGTCAAACCGTTGATCTTTCGATTAATTGGGGATCATGATGTACTACTAGGTGCCACTCATGATCGTTCTATAATTGGTTGATTATAGACGGCCAACATAAATCGAAAGCCTATTTAGTCACACGCACTACGAGTAATCCGAGGGATTTAAAACGAGTTGAAAATTGGATTTTCCGATCAAGAGATATAAGTCGAATCTGAGTTAATCAGAGGCGCAATGGAAGCTAAAAATGGCTAAGTCTTTTGAAGGCTTATTGGGCGAATTAAATGAGTTTAATTCGCGACCGGTTCGGGTTGGTTTGGCCGGCCAAAGAGGGTGCTAACCCTCCTTGGATGGCCGGCCACCTAAAGGGAGAAAAACCAATTAATTTGGTTTAATTAATAAAATAGATCTAGCACGATTTATTTTATAAATTATGGATAAATAAATTTGTATAAAGAAATTTATATAAATAAATTTATAGAAATTTATTCTTTTTATGGAAGTTAAAATAATCCATGAATTGGTTTATTTTAATTTTAAATCAATTATGAATTGATTTTTCCATAATAAGAAAGTTTATAAATTTCTTATAAAATTTATTCCATAATTAAAAAGAGAGAAGGATTTGTTTTATGGATAAATAAATTTGTATAAAGAAATTTATATAAATAAATTTATAGAAATTTATTCTTTTTATGGAAGTTAAAATATCCATGAATGGTTTATTTTAATTTTAATAAAATCAATTATGAATTGATTTTTCCATAATAAGAAAGTTTATAAATTTCTTATAAAATTTATTTCATAATTAAAGAAAGAAGAATTTTTTTATTATAAATTAGTTATAATAAAACTTGGTTTAAAACGGAATAATTCATAAGAGAATTTATAGGATAAATTTTTATGAAAATTCCGTTAAGAGGGAGACTTGGCAAGGGAGATGCTACTATATAAAGGAACCAAAGGCAAGCCCTTAATTCCAATTGAGTTGTCAAGAGAAGTAGCTCCCTCTCTCCCTCTTATTCTCTTCTCCTTCTCCTCTCCCTCCTTAGGGCCGGCGCCCACCCTAGCCATATTAGGGCCGGCGCCCAACCTACACCCAAGCAAGGTTGTTGCCGTGAGCTTCAAGAAGAAGAAGAAACGAAGCAAGAAGAAGAAGAAGCGGATAGCGACTCCTCTCTTCCCGGAATTCGATTCCGTTTTCTTGGTGGTTAGTTTCCTTTTCTTCTCTTGATCTTCTTTGTTGTGCCTATAGAGAATCTAGTAGTTCTCGTCGGCACAAAACTCGTGACTTTGCGAAGTCATCCCGAAGAGAACTCGGCGTGGACGCGAATAGAGGCGAAGCTTCCAAGGGACGCTACGGTTGGATCTCGTCCCTTACTTCGAGTTACGCGAGGTACTTGGTAAATTAGTTTACTTTTCCGCAAAGTTTTATTTTATGATTATGTCAACACACTATAAGGTTGCATGCTAGATACGAAGTTAAAATAATTTAGGAAATTATTTTATGCAAACTCTTCCGCTGCACGTAAAAATTTAAAATTTTACGAACTCGTATCCTTGTCAACATGCACCCGGTCCCAACAGTGGTATCAGAGCCGGTTAGTGTTCGACTTAATCATATAATTGTTTTGTGGAAAACTTTGTCATGATCTCAATTTCGGAAAAAATTTTCAATTATGGAAACTTTCAAATTATAATAAATTTTAGATTTAGGAATTTCAAAGTTTGGAAATCGTCATGAAATTTCGCAAACGTTTGAAATTTTCTAATTTCTGAAATTTTATAATAATTGTGAAAACTTCCCATCTTTGGAAACTTTCCAATTTTGGAAATTTTTCTATTTTAGAAATTTTCCAATTTTGGAAATATGTAAGTTTCCTTTGTACCAGAAACTTACAATTATTCTGAAAACCTATTTTTGAAATCTCGCAATTTTGGGCACTTTCTTTTAAGAAAGTCTAGACAAATTCATGGACAGTTAATTGACAATTAAATTTGAATTGGTTTTTTAAATTGACAACAAAATTCTTTACTTTGGATTGAGCCTCGGGGAGCCGTCCAATTTAAAGTTAGTTGTTGTAATTTAATTTCCCAATTTTAATTGAAATTGTCATGTTTGATTTGGATTGAGCCTCGGGGAGCCGTCCAATTGGATTTACAACACATTACTTTTCTTTGGGTATCTGAGCCTCGGGGAGCCACCCTTAGAAAACGATTTGTTGTAATTAATTAAATCCATGAATAAAATATGTTTTAAGAGGTGATGCTCTTACATATTGTTGTCTCCAAAATTAATTAGGAAAATGGTTTCCTATAGAGTTTTCTTAAATGAGATTTTCATGAAAATAATATGTAGTTGAATTAAGGGATTTGTCTCTTAATTTAATAAGATTTGATTTAGAGAAATCAAAGTCTTGAACATATTATTTCCGAAATTAATTATGACAATTTAGGAAATTGTTTCCCAAAACAATTCCTTTAATTAAGTATGAAAATGGAATTAGGAAATCCGGTTCCTAATTCAATTAATGAGACTTGATAACTTAAGTCACATACATACTTCATTAAGGAAATCGTTAGTCATGACATAATTATATGTCATGAATGTGCTTAGAAAAGAAAGGATGAGACCCAAAACCCCCTTACAAAATATTGAGGCCAACACCTTCCATTAATATGGTTAGAATCGGAGTTTTGTTTCTCGTTTGGGTTGATGGACACATCCATGCCCGACTTGAACCTCAACATGTTCAAACCATGGAATTAGTTTATGAATAATATAGTTGGAGTCAGAGGTCAATCCTTAGTTTTGGTTGTTGGACACATCCAAGCCTGACTAAGCGGTTGAATGAGCTCCAACCATATTAAAACTATTTCTTGATTAATGGGTCAGCCTTAAGCTTGGAGCATCGATTTGTTGTGCCACAGCCAAGGTCGATGTAAAGAGAGGTGCAGTTGGGTGCTATGTATAATGTTGCATACTTGTTAATGAGTTAACAACCCAATGTTTTATGCAAACATTCAATTAGTTGATAGCATAATGTGATAGTTACATATATGTGATGTGTAATCGGTATAATTACCTACCTTCATAGCTAAGAATAACTTGATGGCCACAGCCATGGTCGTTCTTACCTATGGTTGGATATCAACCTATTTGGAGATGTTCCTACGATCTCCCGAATTGATAAAAAGGGTTATTCAATTTGAAAAATAAATAGGATTTTAATTTATGTATGTTGATACATTCTTTATCATTCTTCTCACATAAGCTCAATTTGTATTTCTAGGATAATCACTCGATCATGTCTTTTCTGAATTTGCGTTCCATTTTGGACACCAATAAACTAACTGGGCCAAACTTCATGGACTGGCTTCGAAACCTGAGGATAGTCCTCAAGGCAGAAAAGCTTGCTTATGTCCTTGAAAATCAACTTCCCAACCGTCCTCCTGAAAATGCAACTCCAGACCAGTTTCCTGAGTTGCTCAACCTGCTGAAGACTGTAGAGCCTTCTGTGAAGCAGGATCAAAAGACGGTACTGTTAGTTGGTTCCTCGAAGAAAGGTTCTAAGAGGAAGGCCAAAAAATAGAATAAGGGAAAGAAGAAAAGGGCCAAAAAGACTGAAAATACCCTAAAAGGCACTTGCCATCACTGTGGCAAGGAGAGTCACTGGCAAAGAAACTGCAAGGTTTATCTTGAGTCCTTGAAAGAGAAGGCATCCGATGCCCCATCCTCTTCAAGTATCTTCGTTATTGAATGTCACTCTATTTCCTCAAACACCTGGGTACCTGATACTGGGTGTAGCTCACATATATGTAATGACATACTGGGGCTAAGGAATAGAAGAAGACTCGTCAAGGGAGAAGCAAATTTGCGAGTTGGAAACGGAGCAAAGGTTGCTGCTGTTGCCATCGGAACATATTTGCTAAAGCTCCCTACTGGACGTGTCTTAGAATTGGATAATTGTTATTTTGTTCCTTCGTTAATAAAGAACATTGTATCTATTTCATGTTTGAATGAAAAGGGTTATCATTTAACTTTTAGTAACAATTGTTGTTACATAACTTTAAATGACGTTCTTTATGGGAATGGAACTTTGTGCAATGGTATCTACACGTTAGATTTATCCGGTGACATTTTCAATATCGAAGTTAGCAACAAACGTGCTAGAATAGATAATCGAATAGACTCCTACACGTGGCATTGTCGTCTTGGCCATGTAAGTAAGAAACGCATGACCAAATTACACCGATGTGGAATTTTGGAATCATTTGAACTCGATTCATTTGAAACATGCGAATCATGCTTAAAAGGCAAGATGACCAAATTACCCTTTTTGGAAAAGGTAATCTAGTGGGAGAATTGCTTGGTCTAATACATACTGATGTATGTGGACCAATGTCAACTCTTGCACAAGGAGCCTATAGCTACTTCATCACCTTTATCGATGATCACTCACGATTCGGGTATGTGTTCTTGATGAAACACAAATCTGAAGCCTTTGAGAAATTCAAAGAGTTCAGAAATGAAGTAGAGAAACAGCTTGGCAAAAGTATTAAGATACTTCGATCCGATCGGGGTGGTGAATACTTGAGTCAAGAGTTTCAAGATTATCTTAGGGACAATGGGATATTGTCCCAATGGACTCCGCCGTATACACCACAGCATAATGGTGTATCTGAGAGGCGCAACCGAACCTTGATGGACATGGTTAGGTCGATGATGAATCATGCAACTCTTCCAAAATCCTTTTGGGGCTATGCACTAAAGACAGCTGTTTACTTGCTAAACAGAGTCTCGACCAAGGTAGTCTCTAATACTCCATATGAGATATGGAATAGTAAGAAACCCCACTTAACTCACCTTAAAATATGGGGTTATCCTGCTTATGTGAAGCGGACTGTATCAGACAAATTGGATGCTAAGTCTGATAAGTGTTTATTTATTGGATACCCTAAGGAAACGAAGGGTTACCAATTCTATCATCCCTTGGAACAAAAGGTGTTTGTTTCAAGGCATGCTGTATTTCTGGAAAGAGAATTTCTTTTACAAGAAAACAGTGGGAGTGGCATTGAACTTGATGAAGTTCAGGAAACTCCAATAGACATTACAGAGACACCTGGTCTAGACCCACAACCAATACCTCATAATGATGAGCTATCAGTTGAACCTAAAACTACACCACCTCTTCGTAGATCTGATAGGATACGCAATATTCCAGAGAGATACGGATTTCTCATAAGTGAATCGAACGACGTGTTACTCATAAGCGATGACGAACCTATCGGTTATGAAGAAGTTCTGAAATGTTCAGAAAGGGATAAATGGCTTGAAGCCATGAAGTCGGAAATGGATTCCATGTACGAAAACCAAGTATGGGACTTGGTTAACCCACCTGAAGGGATTAAGCCCATAGGGTGCAAGTGGTTTTCAAGAAGAAAACCGACATGGATGGTAATTATGCTTAAATCCATTCGGATGCTCCTAGCCATAGCAGCTCATTATGATTATGAGATATGGCAAATGGATGTGAAAACAGCTTTCCTTAATGGAAACCTGCTTGAGGATGTATACAGGATACAACCTGAAGGTTTCACATCGGTTGATAAAACCAAAGTATGCAAGCTTCGACGATCCATATATGGACTGAAGCAAGCATCTAGGAGCTGGAACATCCGTTTTGATGAGACAATCAAAAAGTTTGATTTCTCACAAAATCCTGACGAACCTTGTGTGTACAAGAAGGTTAGTGGGAGTGCAGTCGTATTCCTAGTATCATATGTCGATGACATATTACTTATAGGAAACGATATATCAGTATTACAGACAGTTAAAATTTGGTTGTCCAAAACTTTCTCCATGAAAGACCTGGGAGAAGCAACCTATATCCTTGGGATTAGAATCTATAGAGATAGATCAAAACGGTTGCTTGGTCTTTCGCAGTCTACATATATAGACCGAATGCTAAAAGGGTTTAGCATGTCGGAATCCAAGAAAGGTTACCTTCCCATCAGGCATGGGATCAACCTTTCAAAGTCTATGTGTCCGCGCACAGAAGACGAGAGGATTTGCATGAATAAGATTCCTTATGCATCCGCGATAAGATCTATCATGTATGCTATGTTATGTACAAGGCCCGATGTATCGTATGCTTTGAGCGTCACAAGCAGATACCAGTCGGATCCAGGAATGGATCATTGGGCGGCTGTCAAGACAATCCTTAAGTACTTAAGAAGAACTAAGGATGTGTTCCTAATATATGGAGAAGGAGATATGGTAATACGTGGGTATACAGATGCCAGTTTCCAGACAGATAAGGATGACTCCAAATCTCAGTCTGGATACGTATTTACTTTGAATGGAGGCGCAATAAGTTGGAAAAGTTCCAAACAAGACATCGTAGCGGATTATACCACGGAAGCAGTTTGGATCAAGAAGTTTGTCTCGAAACTTGATGAGGTTCCAACCATTGATGAAGCAGTGCCGGTTTACTGCGACAACAATGGAGCTATTGCACAAGCAAAGGAACCAAGGTCTCATCAGCGATCCAAACACGTGCTTCGCCGCTATCATCTGATCAGAGAGATTATAAGTAGGAATGACATACAAATTGAGAAAATTCCCACTGAAAGGAATTTAGCGGATCCTTTAACTAAGGCCTTACCTCAAAGCAAGTTTGAGGGTCATGTTAGAGCCTGTGGTATTGGATACCGTAGCGATTGGCATTAGGCCAAGTGGGAGTTTGTTAGTGATATGAGAGAAGTGTCCTAAGGCAATCGCCTTATGATTGTAAACATTTATTTTAATAAATGATAATTCACTATTTGAGTATACATGCTTGTGTATTTGATTGGGATCTTAAACTCATCTACTGAATGTCCGCAATACAACTCACAGCATAAGAGAATTTGTGATGGGATCACAACTAGTGATTATCTCTAAATGTGCAAATGTGAAGTATTGAAAATATCCCTAGTCGATGAATTGATAAATACGGACACTATCAATTCTGTTGAGACTAGCATGGGTTATTCTCTAATCAGCTGATTCTCACTGGCTGGTGACATTGGGATGTCCGGAGATAAACATGGATGCTAGTTAAGGGAACTAGTTCATTGGAGTGACTAGCTGTAAGACTTCATATGGAATCTATATATAGAAATGTCAATGAAGTTCTTCTGCAGCTTAAGTGCGATGTTCCTTTGACTTGCGGTGTTCAAGTCATCTTGGTCATGGAGACTTATACTTTAACATCTTAAGCAAGCATCTCCAAGGAGGTGTGGACCCAGGATGATTGGGTATAAGCCGAAGTGCCCGAAGATGTTTGAACAGCCTACAAAGGATTCACCACTCCTTGCGAGGAGATGTATACCCAGGCCTATCGTCGGATTGTTACTCGAAGCCTCTGGCCAGAGCATATCATGTTTAGAGTGCGAGTCTCTAAAATACATGAGAGTAATTAGAAATCCAAAGGACGAGAAAGATACTACTTGGGCTAGGTGTGACGTAGTCAGTCTAGTGGGGACTGACACAAACAGACCATGTCCTGAACCAAGTGGGTATAAGATGGTGAAGGGAATGAGGCACGATTCATTAGAGCTGCTGAAGGGTTTCAGAATAATTTCTTCTGAGGTCAAACCGTTGATCTTTCGATTAATTGGGGATCATGATGTACTACTAGGTGCCACTCATGATCGTTCTATAATTGGTTGATTATAGACGGCCAACATAAATCGAAAGCCTATTTAGTCACACGCACTACGAGTAATCCGAGGGATTTAAAACGAGTTGAAAATTGGATTTTCCGATCAAGAGATATAAGTCGAATCTGAGTTAATCAGAGGCGCAATGGAAGCTAAAAATGGCTAAGTCTTTTGAAGGCTTATTGGGCGAATTAAATGAGTTTAATTCGCGACCGGTTCGGGTTGGTTTGGCCGGCCAAAGAGGGTGCTAACCCTCCTTGGATGGCCGGCCACCTAAAGGGAGAAAAACCAATTAATTTGGTTTAATTAATAAAATAAATCTAGCGCGATTTATTTTATAAATTATGGATAAATAAATTTGTATAAAGAAATTTATATAAATAAATTTATAGAAATTTATTCTTTTATGGAAGTTAAAATAATCCATGAATGGTTTATTTTAATCAATTATGAATTGATTTTCCATAATAAGAAAGTTTATAAATTTCTTATAAAATTTATTCCATAATTAAAAAGAGAGAAGGATTTGTTTTATGGATAAATAAATTTGTATAAAGAAATTTATATAAATAAATTTATAGAAATTTATTCTTTTTATGGAATTAAAATAATCCATGAATTGGTTTATTTTAATTTTATAAAATCAATTATGAATTGATTTTTCCATAATAAGAAAGTTTATAAATTTCTTATAAAATTTATTCATAATTAAAGAAAGAAGAATTTGTTTTATTATAAATTAGTTATAATAAAACTTGGTTTAAACGGAATAATTCATAAGAGAATTTATAGATAAATTTTTATGAAAATTCCGTTAAGAGGGAGACTTGGCAAGGGAGATGCTACTATATAAAGGAACCAAAGGCAAGCCCTTAATTCCAATTGAGTTGTAAGAGAAGTAGCTCCCTCTCTCCTCTTATTCTCTTCTCCTTCTCCTCTCCCTCCCTTAGGGCCGGCGCCCACCCTAGCCATATTAGGGCCGGCGCCCAACCTACACCAAGCAAGGTGTTGCCGTGAGCTTCAAGAGAAGAAGAAACGAAGCAAGAAGAAGAAGAAGCGGATAGCGACTCCTCTCTTCCCGGAATTCGATTCCGTTTTCTTGGTGGTTAGTTTCCTTTTCTTCTCTTGATCTTCTTGTTGTGCCTATAGAGAATCTAGTAGTTCTCGTTGGCACAAAACTCGTGACTTTGCGAAGTCATCCCGAAGAGAACTCGGCGTGGACGCGAATAGAGGCGAAGCTTCCAAGGGACGCTACGGTTAGATCTTGTCCCTTACTTCGAGTTACGCGAGGTACTTGGTAAATTAGTTTACTTCTCCGCAAAGTTTTATTTTATGATTATGTCAACATACTATAAGGTTGCATGTTAGATACGAAGTTAAAATAATTTAGGAAATTATTTTATGCAAACTCTTCCGCTACACGTAAAAATTTAAAATTTTACGAACTCGTATCCTTGTCAACATGCACCCGGTCCCAACAAGAAGCACTTGACTCCTCTGAGTCCGAGGATGATGAGTAGATCACCTTCTTCTTCTCCTTTCTCCTCTTCTTCTCCTTTTCTGCAACAAAAGCAATACCTTTCTCTTTTGCCGAAATGTTAGCTTGCTCGTGCAGTTCAAATTCACAAAATAGATCGTCTAATTTAACTAAAGATAAGTCCCTCGATACCTTGTAAGCATCAACCATGGATGCCCACAGGGTGGTTCTTGGGAAGGCTTGTAAGACATACCTGACGATATCCCGGTTTTTGATTTTCTCTCCAATTACATGGAGCTCGTTGATCACTTCCTTTACCCTTCCATGCAGCTGACTGACGGTCTCATTGCTCTTCATGGAGAGGGATTGCAGTTGGGCCACCAACAAGTCCTTCTTGGCTCTTCTGGACTCGTTTGACCCATCGTTCAGTTCTACCAACTTGTCCCATAGCTCTTTGGCGCTCTTGAATGGCCCCACCTTGTTCAGTTGCTCCTTCGAGAGCCCGCACTGCAGTGTAGTGGTGGCCTTGGCATTTGACTGCGCCCTTTTCATTACTTCTTTAGACCATGTTCTCATAGGGGTAGGATCTCCTCTTTCATCGACGGGCGCCTTGAAGCCATCTGCAACACTTATCCAAGTTTTTATGTCATTCATAAGATAGTACAGCAATCTACCTGTCCAGTACATGAAGTCGTTGTCGTCGAAGAATGGTGGTCGTGCGGTGGAGTATCTCTCTTGAAACGCCATTACAAATGTTCTGGTTGATTGTTAGATCTTCCAAAACGCACCGACTCTGATACCAACTGAAAGATAGATGTGGGCGTGCAGAGGGGGGGGGTGAATGCACTTTCTTTGATCGTTTGATCTCTACACAGATGTTAGCGCAGCGGAAATAATATGTAAAGACAATAACAATGCTAACAAAAATTCTTTTACTTGGTATCCACCCAGATGGGTGACTAATCCAAGGATCCACGCCGCGAGCACCACTTTTCACTATCGAAAAGTCTCCTTGAGGTGAAGAAACCTTTACAGCAAAAGCTTCCTCTTTACAGGTGTAGAAAGATGATGGAGGAAGCAAGAAATCACTCTACAATTTGGCAGCACTTCGTTACTGTACGGAACTGTACAGACACGTGTAACGAGGCCTCCTTTTATAGGTGAAAAGGACAGATTCGCAGTCTGTCCAGACGCCCACCAGTCGACTGCCCCTAGGGCAGTCGACTGGCCCAGCAGTAAATGCTGGCCAACGGCTAGTTTTGGGGTATACCAGTCGACTGCCCCAAGGCCAGTCGACTGGTCCGAGGCTGCGAACTCTCTATGGGTTTTGGCAGTCGACTGCCTTTGCGCCAGTCAACTGCCCTGCCTCCCAACTCAGCTCCAGCCACTCCGAACCTTCTCCTTCGTGTTTACCTTCAGGTCTGCTCCCTTGGCTCTCCTCTTGATGTCCTCTTCCTCTGGCTATCGTCCCTCGGATGCGCACACAAGCCTTCCCTTGGCTTGCCTCCATGCCACCCTTCACGTGTACCCTTTGAAGTCCACTTCCCGGCTTGCCCTTGGAGCTCTCCTCCCTCGGCTCTCGTCCCTCGAATAGGTCCACCATGTGTGATTCTCCAAGTCCTGCAAACACAATCACACAAATCAAATACAACATAACACTCTAACTTTAAACCTATTCTCCCACACATCAAAACCATGATCTTCCAATCATTTAAAGGGCCGATTGCCTCAACAACGGGCGCCCGAGTTGACCGTTGTTTGACCATTGACCAGTTTGACTGCTTGACCAAGTTTTGACTATTTTGACATGGTTTGACTCTAATGACCAACCAAAAATCAAGTCAATTCAACTCTAAATTCAATGTTTTTATTTGACCACATTACAGAAACCAGATTTTGAGTTAAGTCCTAACTATCTCACCCGGTATATAGTTATCAATCACGTTAACTTATGGGTTTTTGTGAGACAGGTTTTAATAGAAGTAAAGATTTTATTTTGAAAAAATATGATTAGTTTTGAAAAGTTAAATTAATTTTGAAAACCCAATTAATTATGCTTTTAAATTTATTTTTGAAAACAATGGTTGAATCTATGATTAATTGAAATCTGTGTTAGATTCAAATCTGACAATAGTAAAGTGAATTTGGTTTTCAATAATTGGCTTCCAGGTCTTGGTGAGGCACTCGACCTTCTTTGGTCGTAGCCTTATTGGATCATCAACCATTTTCTTGACAAAGCCTTTTATTGAAAATCCATTTTAAGTTACTTCTTGAAAGATTTTGGTCTAACTAGTTTGGGTCTTAGATCGGTAGCTTCGGCTAGTTCCGCCAAAATGGCTTCCCTAATGTACTATCATCTCACCTCCTGTAACACCCCCAGAGGCACATGCTTTCTCGAAAATCGAGCAGCATCTCCCCTGTATGGCGGACAATATGGAACAATAATACATATACTCTCATCGTAAAAGATGGCTCAGTCATCATAACAGAAAATAAACATCACCACGCAGTTTATATTAACATAAAAGATAACTGGTGGCTCAGCCACCTTAAACATAAAATGAAACAACAATCCAAAAGAGAACTCAAATGTCTCTGACAACGACAAAACAAAATGATAACAAATACGAGGCGACTATACCAAGTACTGAAAACAAAACAACTATACCAAATATGGAAACGCAACTCAACTCTGGGGACTGGCAATTGGATCCTCTCCTGGCTCCAAGAAATACGACTACCTGCTATCTGAAACAACAAAGAAGAAAGCAGGGGTGGTGAGTCCGGGCGGACTCTGCGGGTATATGAGTAGACAATAAGCATGGCATAATAAAGATATAACAAGTAGAGAATCCAACAGGGTACAGTCCATAAGAAATATAGAAACCTAAACATGCATAACATATATCGAACTACAGGTTATAAAATCGAAACAACATTTAAACAGGTATAATACAACGCAACAACAGTAAAACCAAGATATTCATGCATGTCAATCAAGTGCAACAACCATAGCTCATATAAATGCAACAATCACAGGGAATATGCATAAACGAAATACGTATGTACATGATGCAATGACATGTGTCACCCCTGACGTCAGTCAAGCCGTCAACACATCCCATCTGTGTGACCGAGTGGGTAGGGTTGTGACAACTGCACCACTCCAACAACAAATACCACATAAGACGTGGTTGAGTGGACAGGGTGCTGGGGAGTGTACACTCCAACCCCGATACATAGGGGGAGCTATACAGCTGCAATATCCCTCTAAAAACAACGGTGAGGGTGAGCCACCAACAGCTCATCCCTCTAAAATCAACGGTGAGGGTGAGCCACCAACAGCTCATCCCTCTAAAAACAACGGTGAGGGTGTCACTGTTTGGCATAACAGGATAGGTGCTCGCACTCTAATAACTACCACGATAACAAGTGGTTGAGTGAATCAAGCAACAATATGACTAACGACGGCTTAACCAAATGTAAGCCAACAGTCGTTACTATGCAACGTGCAAATATGGTGCATGCTATACGATGCATGAACAACCAGAGAAACAATGATGCAATAAAATCCAACGAGTAAAACATGCATCGATACAACCAATCGGAAATCAAAAACCAACGGTTATGCGCCTACACTACTAGGTAGGATATTTCTAATGCCAAATAAACCTCTCTGTGTTTAATGGACTTCTAAGTACTCTCGTACAAGCGGTACTTTGCAGAACAGAAAATCAACAGAGGACTGTACAGAAACAAATTTGGAAACACTCGATCAACGAAGAGTAAGTCTCAACGGTGATGTTTTAAATAACGACAAAGAACAAGGTCAAGCAACCTACTAGATATAAAATAGTCATGCTTTAAGGTAAAAGAAACTACTCGAGTACAAAGGAGAAGTACCCGCCTTTTATCGGAGAATTCTGTACACAAGGACTTTTCACGATCAACCGAACGAGTCCGAATCAAGGTCCTGTAATAAGAGACATAAGTTTAGCTATTATAATACACGATACTTAGCTAAACGAACTATCCTAATTAATTAGGAGCACCCTAATTATCCTATTATGTTTAATTAATCATAATTTCCTATGCATCCCCACGTATCCTAAACAAACTAGCAAAATATGTAAACCATAACTTTCCTAAACAAAATACCTTTTAATGTTGCTCATGGCAACCATCCTACATAAACTAATATTCTACTATTAACCCAAATTTTACCATTATGCCACAGCAAGTCCATGACATCAAATACCACTCTCACCCACTGTCAACATAATCAGATTCCAACCATTTCCAATATATAAATCATTTGCCCGAACAAGCCCCATCAAACCAACATTAAAGTAATTTCAATTCAACCTTATCAATTTCGCCCTTAAATCATCAATCCGATTGAAAACAGCCTAGGGAAAGGCTTACCTAATCAAAATAGGGAAACCACCAAAGGAATTTGGGAACAAGGGAGTCACAACCGAGGTCTTACCAGCACGAAGATCGGCGGGCGTTCGGAGTTGGCTGGCAGGGCCGACGACGTCGGCTAGGGTTCCACGCGCACCCGGTTCGTACGCACCGGAGAAGACGGGAAAAGAAGAAGAATGTGAGGAGAAACTCATGATGAAGGGTCTGTGGCGTCGGCGTCGGGCAGAGGGGAAGAAATGGCTAGCGCTCGCGGCGGTGGCTGCCTTGCGGCGGTGCTTGCGTCGCGCGGTGTAGGGCGTCGGGGAGAAACCGCAAGAGGAATTGGGAGAAAACTAATCATGGGAAAGAAACTTAGGGCTTTTATTAATGTCTTGGCTTTTTTGCAATTAAACCCAACAAGTTCAATAAATTCCAACTAGGTCCCTATATTACAAAATTTATCTTTTCAACCCTTTTAAATATCTGATATTTAACACCTCCACCCAATACTATGTTATTCAAATTTTAGTTAATCAGTTTAGTCCTTAATCTAACCAGTCCTAGGTCTAAGCATGGTAAATTGCAGAAAATAAATAAACAAGCAATCATCCAATTTTACAATAAGAAAAAGAATTTATTTAACTATAAAAGTGGTTTTTAAGTTGGTACCCCTAGACTAAAGCCACGGTAATGATTAGGAAAGATACGAATCTTGTCCTTGGGGTTCCAATACTGGTTTGGTCCAGCTTGGTTGCTCAGGCAAAGTTTGGGTAACCATGTCTGAACTTTGGGTCTAGACTGATTCAGTACAGCATAATATGACCTTTATCTAGCCTTGGTTCGATACCCTAACCCGGATCGATTTAGAACGGACTTCTATTTTCCAAGGATCATGTCAAGATCCTTGGAACCCGAAGTGAATCATTCCAAAGCTGCACTAAGGACTTTGACTTGAGTTTTCAAGGAGGAGTTCACTTTCTCAAGTTTTTCAACTTGAGTAGAGGTTCCTTCTTGAACCTTCTCAGTTAAAAATCTAGAGTCAACATCCTCTTTCAGGAGTTTTACTTCCTATCGGAGAGACTCGACTCGAATTTTGGCTTCCGCCAAGTTACTAGATAGGTAAGCAATTAATTCAGCTAATTCAGCTTTTGAATAACCACTTACAGTTATTTTGCCGTCTTCCGAAATGGTGAGATTTCCGTCGTCCGGTTCTGATTCTGATCCGGTGTCGATTTCTTCCGAAGCAGTCAGGGCGAGCAGGTTCGATTGTGGGGCCTCTTCTTCTTCTTCGGATGAAGACTCGTCCCATGTTACTCGAAGGGCCTTCTTCCTTCTTGTCTTCTTGGCTTCTTTCAGATTAGGGCACTCCGATTTGAAGTGTCCCTTCTTGTTGCATTCGAAGCACGTTACGTTGGATTTGGTCTTGGATTGTTCAGTTGGATCATCCTTCTTTTGACTGACTTTTCTTCTGTTGGTCTGATTCTTCAATTCTTTGTAGTAGTCCCGGGCTAGCCGAACAAGCTTGGGTCGGTCCCCTTCGCTGTCTTCTGAGTCTGAGTCAGACTCGGGTGCAGGTTGAGGCTTCTTCTTGACCACCTTTCCTGTTTTGCCTGTAACAAAAGTAATGCATTTCTCGGCTAAGGTGCAGTTAGTCTGCTCATGTAATTCAAGTTCAGAAAATAACTCGTCTAATTTGCTTTTAGAAAGATCCCTTGAAACTTTGTATGCATCTACCATACATGCCCACAAAGTATTTCTCGGGAAGGTGTTTAGGGTATACCTGATCAGGTCACGATTTTCTACCTTGTGACCGATTGTATGTAGACCGTTCATCAACTCCTGGATTCTGGCATGGAGCTGAGCTGCTGACTCGCCGTCGTTCATTTTGATTGAGTATAACTTGTTTAGCAGTAGGTCCCTCTTGCTGATTCGGGTGTCGGAGGTTCCTTCGTGCAATTCAATTAACTTACCCCAGAGTTCCTTTGCACTGTTGACTGGTCCCACCAGGTTCAGCTCTTCGTTGGTTAGACCGCATTGGAGTGTCTGGCTCGCTTTAGCATCAGTCTCGATTTTCTTTTTCAGCGAGGCGTCCAATTCTGTGTAAGGTTGTGCCACTCCTTCAGCATTTTTCGGGATTTCCAAACCAGATTGGATTATTATCCACATGTCCACCTGAGTTTTCAAGTGGACTTCCATCTGACTCTTCCAGTAGGAGAAGTCCTCCCCACTGAATAGTGGTGGTCTGGCTGTACTGAAACCCTCTTGCATGGCCATTTAGAAATTCTGAAATAATAACAACAAAAAAACTATCCCAAGACTTGGTCTTGGATAAACAGTGCGGGAATAAGATATTTAAAAGAAATTATCGAGTGGTGTTGCACCAACCTTGATTAACGATAAAAATTCGATCGAAAAAGAAATTAAAAACTTCGTAAAAATCCGAAAAACTCCCAAATTGATGGTTGCACCAAATTTGAGCTACCCCGCTCTGATACCACTTGTTGGATCGATAGAAATGATAGAAGGGGGTGAATATCGTTAAAACATTTTCTTCGGATTAGGGAAAGAGTAAATGTAGTGGAAAACAAAACAATCACATAAAGAACACAAGTTTTTTACTTGGTTCGGAGTCGCGGTTGGCTCCTACTCCAAGGCCCACAATCCTTGACCGATTACTGCGGACAATTCTATAATCGCGCAAAGGTTTATAGATTTAGATACAAAAATATTACAGTAAATAACAGAATTACACTTTTCGTTACCGACGCCCGGTGAGGATCGTACTTCGGAGCAGAGGGTCGTCGTCGGCGCTGAAATCTCGAGATCGGAGTTTGTCGGAGCAGAGCGCTTGAACAAAAAGCTTGGAGGCGTTAGAATGTTGTGTTCTTGAAGCCTCGGGTCGAGCCCCTTTTATAGTGCTCCTGGGGCGCCTGATTCGCTGAGGGCACCTTACACGTGCCTTCAGATCGGAGAACCTTCATCCGCAGCTCGGTCAACGCTTATCCCCTTAGAATCGGCCTCTGGAGCTGACTGGGGCGCCCGGGACCTCCTGGGCGCCCAGCTTGACTTGGTCCGCTAGCTTCGTGGCTGATTTTGCTTCGATTACTCTTTGGCTTTGACCTTGGGCGCCCGGGACCTCCCGGGCGCCTAGCCCAGTGTGGTTTAGAAGCGATTCTTCCTTCCTTGCTGTTTTGCCTTTGACCTTGGGCGCCCGGGACCTCCCGGGCGCCTAGCCTAGCTGCCTGCCCCTCTCCTTTGGGGCGTTCTGAGCTACAGAAACACACTCCTTCGGTCCCTGCATCCAAGGTTAGTTCCAAAACAAACAAAGCAAGAATATTAGTCAATTTTTACAGCCGTAGCTGTCTTGGTTCTGACTTCGAGTCTCCCAAATGGAACCCTAGGTCGAACTGACGCCTACTGTTCCCTCGACGGGGAACGCGTCCTCACCTACTCCTCTCAGGAGAGTTTACCTTTTGCCAACCGGCTCCTCCAGTTGGACTTTTGCCCGATCCACCTGACCAGGTCTTCGTGCCCAGTCCATGACCAGGACTTCATGCCCACCTTCCGAGTAGGTCTTTGGTGCCCAGCCCCTTGCCAGGACTTCATGCCCAGTCCTCGACCAGGACTTCTTAGCCTGACTTCTGGTCAAGTCTTCTTGCCCAGTCCTTGACCAGGACTTCTTTGCCCAGCCCTTTACCAGAACTTCTTGCCTAGTGTATCTAGGACTTCTTTCCTGCACACTTAGTAAACACATTAGACAACAATAACATCTTAACTTCTGAACCCTTTGTCATTATCAAAATCCAGGTTTGACTTAGGTGTTGCCTGCACCAACAGATAGTCCCCCCCCCTCGGCAGATTGTTTCCCCTCCGCAGGAGCCGTGCCACCTTTCACTTGGGTTCTCATCGTCAGCTACAGGGTAAGAATTGTTTGGTGTTGTTCAATCTAAGATAATTTAACATTCTTTGAGTGGATCAGAAGGGTGAATAAGTTTTGTTCATAATTCAATTTCTTGATAGCAATGCTATTATAGATGGGTTCTTCTCTTTTGTTGTAATGGTTTCCTTGACCTATTTGTGGCGAAAATAGAAACTAGTTTGGTTTATGTAGATCAGTACAGGTGAACCGGAGTTCCTCCTCAGATCAAATTAAGGTTGTGATGACAATTGTAGTTTTGAAGTTTCTATTTCAGATTTGGTTTTGTGTCTTAGATCTTTGTTCTAGACGATGCTATGATATTATGAGCTACATCAGTGTGGTTGAAGCTCTGAACATGTTGTAGTTTGATAGTCCTGTTGTTGTTGTTGAAATTGGGTTGGAAGTTTGACTTTGGTATGAGTGGTTTGGTGTTTTCAGATTTTGTTATAGATCTTGGAATTAATTCAATGTGGCATGGAATTTTTGTAGAATACTCTTTTGTTCCTAGGAGGCACCCTATCGTGAGCTCCTAGTGGTGTTCGTATGAGTTATGCTTTGACCTTGTGATAGTATATTCTATTTGGGAATTTCTCCTTGCTTAGAATTTAAAGTAGTTGATATTTTGATCAGACCTAAGCTAAATTGGGAAATTGTGATAAGGTGATTAATTTGGGTTTGTAATGGTGAATTGGATCTTGAATTAGGATTTAATTAAATGGAGTTATTTAAAATGGATCTAATTATGTGTAGTAGTTAGTTAGCTATTTTACTTGTATAAATAATTAAATTTAGTCTTTGACACAGGACCTTGACTTTGGACTCGCACGGTTGATCGTGGGAGATTCTCTTCTCGTATACGTTCTACATAAAAGCAGGTAATTCTCCTTTGTATTCTTGTAGTTCTTTTATCTTAAATGCACGGCTTGTTATGCCTGAGTAGGTCTGCTTGACCTTGTTCTTTACTGTTGTTTATTTTAATATCGCTCACTGATACCTTTCTTGCTTGGTCCTTGGGTTTAATCAAAAGTTTTATATCCATACAGTCTCTCGTTGATTTTCTATTCTATAAAGTAACACTCGTACGCGAGTACTTAGATGTTCATTAAACACCACTAGGATGGTTGGCATTAGAGACACCCTACCTAGTAGTTTAGTTGCATATTCGTTGCTTTCTGGTATTTGTTTCTTTTGTTGTTGCATCATTGTTATTCGGTTGTTTGTGCGTATTGGTATCATGCTCCATACCTGCACCATTGTATACTGACGACTGTTTGCTTCCATATGGTTAAGTTGTCGTCAGTCATTTAGTTGTTTTGTCACTCAACCATTTGTTGTGGTAGTTGCTAGAGTGCAAGCAACCTTCCTGTTATGTCACACTCGACCACTCATGTATAGTGGATGTTGGAGTTGTAGGCAAGCAGTTGACACCTTCGCTGTTGTTTTCGAGGGATATCAGAGTTGTTGGTGGCTCCCCCTTTATCTTGGGGTTTTTGGAGTAGTTGGCTCCCCAACATCCTTTCCAGTTAACCACATATATCAGTGATATTCGTTGGAGTGTGTACAGTTGTCACAACCCTACCCACTTGGCCACACAGATGTGATGTGTTGGCGGCTTGATTGGCGTCAGTGGTGACACATATCATTGCATCATATGCGCCTACTGCATTTTATGTATTTTTTTGTGTTTGTTGCATTTATATGAACTATGATTGTTACATTTGGTTAACATGCATGTATGTTTGATACTATGTTCTCTCGTATGTTTCACGTTGTTTTATACATGCTTAGATGTCCTCTGTTTCCTATAGGCTGTACACCGTTGCCGTGCATTTATCTACTTTTATACTCACAGAGTTCGTCCAGAATCACCACCCCTACCATCCATTTTTGTTTCAGGTAGCAGATAGATGCATTACTTGGACCCAGAAGAGGATCCAGTTGTCAGTCCCATCGTGTTGATTCGTTTTGGAGTTGTCTCAGGGTTTAGTTTATTTTTCACAGTTGCTTTATTTTCTGCACTTTGTGAGTTCCACATTTTTATTTCTTAGATTGTATATATTTTATTAATCCGATATTATCATAGTAGATTTATGTTTATATGTTACTTGACTGACGTGCTCATTTTTGGAATTTATACTGAAGTTTTATTTTGATTATAGACTTTCTACTACTTTTAAATTTACTTAAAGATATTAACTGCGTGGTTGTGGATTTACTTTACTATTGTGATGTCAGCCGTGTGTGGCTAAGCTATATTTTGTAGAGTGTTATGTATTATTTATCCCAACTTGTCCGCCGTATAAAAGAGATGCTGCTTGATTTTCGAGTAAGCATATGCCTCTGGGGGAGTGACATAATGAAATTTTGCGCCCTATTAGTTTTCGTCACAGATATGCAATGAATTCTGCGACGAAAAACAAATTCGTTGTAGAATTTGCGATATATTTTCATTATTTTGTCGTGAAATTTGGTGACAGCTAATTCTAAACGATAATATTTTTGTTGTAATTTTCGTCGCAAAATTTATCACAAATTAACTTTTTTCTTTGTAGTGTCGGGTCGCTCGGATCACTTCCAGGCACCCCGACTCACTCAGGTCTACACCACAGGTTTGCACGAGCTATCCATAACATATCAAAATCGCTCCACTACATATCGCCAATCGGCAATCCAGGCACTTGGATCATTTTTATTTTTATTTTTTATTTTATTTTATTAAGAAATAATTCTTTAATCTTATAATATATCCCGTGAATATATAAAATTTTTTATTTTGAATATTATAACTCAAGAGCGAATACTGAATTTTAGAGGAAAAATCTTATTAACTTAAACTCACTTTAACTTAACTCCTAAATCGGAAAATCTTAAACATTAAATACATATAATACATCTCATGAGCATCTAAAATTTTTTATTTTGAACACTATAACCAAGACAGAAGATTGAACCCTAGAGAAAAAATTTTATTGGCTTAAACCTATTATAACCTAACCCATAAATTTTAAATTCTAAACACATATAATATATCTCTAAAAAATTAAAAAAAAATAACTTATTAAATCTGGGTTTAATCTAGACACTCAAATCCGCATGGGTGTGCGATGAACAGTCGGCAACATAGTGTCTGTAGCTACAAGTCACTTCTTAACCAACAACTGTGCTATGCACGTGGGGACTACAAGTCTCTTCTTAACGTTAACCCATGTTATGGACAATAAATTATTGCAATTCTTAAAGCATCATAATTGTAAGGAGAAGATGGCATGTGGTCCTGCAGCATCAATAATGCAATCTTATATATATAGCACGGATAATAGATATATATATGATAGCGTATCTCGATCAGATAGGGATAGATTCTCAAAATGCTAGCTATAGTAGTTTCTGCTATATGCCTTCTTGTATACTTTTTGATTTTCTGTCTAACATGACAATTCCAATTTTTATATAGCACAGACATTCTCTCAGCAGTACAAATAAGGCGGGTGTGGAACAGAAACATGCCATGGACAATCATGCATCATTGTATCAGTGGAAATGCCAAGGGTTGCTTTATGCTGTCTGTTTAACCTGAAGTGTGAACGATCAAGGAAAAGGAATAATTGTGGGCGGAAAAATATTGATAGGTGAAAGGTAAAGAAAGAAGAGAGAGGAAAAGGATATCTCCAACGTGGAAGAAATGAAAGAATGATAGAGGATGGTTTGTGGCTGCAGCTGCGGTCATGAATCGCACCAGGCGAGCTCGCCGGCTTCTTGGCTGCGATTTCATCAGGGAAATTTTTGCTTACCAGAGTTTAGGAGCTTATCGTTCGAATTTATCTGAGAAGGATGAAAATTTCATTCCATCCGATTTTAAATCGAAGAAAAAATTTTAAAAAAAATTGTGAATCCATCCACGAATCATTCTTTCGTACGCCCGTACCTTTTCCGGAGTAAAAGGGATGTCACAAAAACCTCTATTCCTTGCCTTTGTCCATGGGAGTGGATACCATGTTCCGCCTCACATTTCATGCCAAATATTTTTTTTCCTCCCAACATCTAATGCCCACCAAAATCTTTTCCTTTACCATCTGTCATGTGGTGTGTTGGAATTAAGCATTTCATACAAAAATAAAATAAATATACTTTTGAAATATATTTTAGATATTTTTAGTATTGATCGATGTAAAGAAAATAACCAACAAAAATTTCTAGTCAAGGAAAGAAATGAAACCACATTAAGAGCTAGCTCCCCATTTTGGTCCAGGAAAGAAATGAAACCACATTAAGAGCTCTCCACCCTATTATCAACCATTTTATTTTCAAGGGAACTTTTAATTGTTTTAGAGGGTGACTAATTTACTATAATGAGATAGAGATTAATTTTTATCAGACGCATGTCCTCAGAGAAAAAACTCTTCCCACCTCTAGTGACTAAATGGTCAGCTATAAATTAATCTAATTTATTTTCTTTCATATAACTCG
>JAGFNQ010006641.1:30976-91182 GCA_024364735.1 Boesenbergia rotunda
TAAATTAGTTTATAAATAAAGACTTGGTTTAAACGGAAATTAATTCATAAGAATTTATAGGATAATTTCTTATGATAATAATTGTTTTATTATAAATTAGTTATATAATTTTAATAATAAGGATAAATCTCTTATGATAACTAATTTGTTTTATTATAAATTGTTTATAATAAGACTAGGCTTAAAAGGAATAAGCAATAAGAAAATTTATAAGATAAATTTCTTATAACTAATTCCGTTAATTCGGTTTAGAGGGAGACTTAGCAAAGGAGTTGCTACTATATAAAGGAACCAAAGGCTAGCCCTTATTCCAACAATTAAGAGATTAATTATTCTCTCCCTCTCTCTCTTAATCTCTTCTCCTCTCTTCTTCTCCTTCCTTAGGGCCGGCGCCCACCTTGTGGATTAGGGCCGGCGCACAACCATCACCCAAGGGAGTTGGCGTGAGCTTCAAGAGAAGGAGAACCCGAACACGAAGAAGAAGAAGCGGATAGCGACTCCTCTCTTCTCGGAATTCGATTCCGTTACTTCGTTGGTTAGTTTTCCTAATTTTCTCTTGTCTTCTAGTTGTGCCTTCCGAGAATCTAGTAGTTCTCGTCGGCACAAAACTCGTGACTTTGCGAAGTCATCCCGAAGAGAACTCGGCGTGGACGCGAATAGAGGCGAAGCTTCCAAGGGACGCTACGGTTGGATCTCGTCCCTTTCTTCGAGTTACGCGAGGTACAAAGTAAATTAGTTTACCTTTTCGCAAACTTTTATTTCTATGATTATGTCGATACACTATAAGGTTGCATGCTAGATACGAAGTTAAAATAATTTAGAAATTATTTTATGCAAACTCTCCGCTGCACGTAAAAATTTTGAATTTACGAACTCGTATCCTTGACGACATGCACCCGGTCCCAACAGTGGTATCAGAGCCGGTTAGTGTTCGACTAATCAAATAATTGTTTTGTGGAAACTTTGTCATAATCTCAATTTCGGAAAAATTTTCAATTATGGAAACTTTCAAATTATAATAAATTTTAGATTTAGGAATTCAAAGTTTGGGAATCCTCATGAAATTTCCAAACGTTTGAAATTTTCTATTTTCTGAAATTTTATAATAATTTCGAAATTTCCATCTTTGGAAACTTTCCAATTTTGGAAATTTTCTATTTTAGAAATTTTTCAATTTGGAAATATGTAAGTTTCTTTGTACCGAAACTTGCAATTATTCTGAAATCAATTTTCGAAATCTCGCAATTTTGGGCACTTTCTTTTAGAAAGTCTAGACAAATTCATGGACAGTTAATTGACAATTAAATTTGAATTGGTTTTAAATTGACAACAAAATTCTTTATTTTGGATTGGCCTCGGGGAGCCATCAATTTAAAGTTAGTTGTTGTAATTTAATTTCCCAATTTTTAATTGAATTGTCATGTTGATTGGATTGAGCCTCGGGGAGCCGTCCAATTGGATTTACAACACATTACTTTTCTTTGGGTATCTGAGCCTCGGGGAACCACCCTTAGAAAACAATTTGTTGTAATTAATTAAATCCATGAATAAAATATGTTTAAGAGATGATGCTCTTACATATTGTTGTCTCCAAAATTAATTAGGAAAATGGTTTCCTATAGAGTTTCTTAAATGAGATTTTCATGAAAATAATATGTAGTTGAATTAAGGGATTTGTCTCTTAATTTAACAAGATTTGATTTAGAGAAATCAAAGTCTTGAACATATTATTTCCGAAATTAGTTATGACAATTTAGGAAATTGTTTCCCAAAACAATTCCTTTAATAAAGTATGAAATTATGATTAGGAAATCCGGTTCCTAATTTAATTCATGAGACTTGATAAATTAAGTCACATACATACTTTATTAAGGAAATCGTTAGTCATGACATAATTTTAAATTATGTCATGAATGTGCTTAAAAAGAATGAGACCCAAAACCCCTTACAAAATATTAAGGCCAACACCTTCCATTAATATGGTTAGAATCGGAGTTTTGTTTCTCGCTTGGGTTGATGGACACATCCATGCCCGACTTGAACCTCAACATGTTCAAACCATGGAATTAGTTTATGAATAATATAGTTCGAGTCAGAGGTCAATCATTAGTTTTGGTTGTTGGACACATCCAAGCCTGACTAAGCGGTTGAATGAGCTCCAACCATGTTAAATCTATTTCTTGATTAATGGGTCAGCCTTAAGCTTGGAGCATCGATTTGTTGTGCCACAGCCAAGGTCGATGCAAAGAGAGGTGCAGTTGGGTGTATGTATAATGATACATACTTGTTAATGAGTTAACAACCCAATGTTTTATGCAAACATTCAATTAGTTGATAGCATAATGTGATAGTTACATATATGAGATGTGTAATCGGTATAATTACCTACCTTCATAGCTAAGAAGAACTTGATGGCCACAGCCATGGTTGTTCTTATCTATGGTTGGATATCAACCTATTTGGAGATGTTCCTACGATCTCCCGAATTGATAATAAGGGTGACTCAATTCGTAAAATAAATAGGATTTAATTTATGTATGTTGATACATTCTTTAATAAATCTTCTCACATAATCTCAATTTGTATTTCTAGGTTAATCACTCGATCATGTCTTCTCTGAATTTGCATTCCATCTTGGACACCAACAAATTAACTGGGCCTAACTTCATGGACTGGCTTCGAAACCTGAGGATAGTCCTCAAGGCAGAGAAGATTGCTTATGTCCTTGAAAATCTACTTCCCTCAAATCCTCCAGCAGATGCAACTCCAGACCAATTGGTGGCCTATCAGAAACATGTGACCGATTCTGAACTTGCAGTTGCATCATGCTAGCCTCTATGATACCTGAGCTGCAAAAGCAGCCATGAGCATATGGATGCTTATACCATCATCTTCCATCTTAATGAGTTGTTTGAAGAGCAGGCGAGATCCGAAAGGTTCGAAGTCTCCAGACTCCCCTTCACAACTAAGATGCAGGAAGGCACTTCCGCCTCGCAGTTTGTGCTAAAGATGTTGGGGTACATTGAGCGACTAAACACACTCGGTTTTGCAATGGATCATGAACTAAGTATTGACTTAATTCTGAGTTGTTTGCCCAAAAGTTATTCGCAATTTGTGATGAACTATCAGATGAACAAGCTGGAAACTACCATTCCTGAGTTAGTCAACCTGCTGAAGTCTGTAGAGCCTTCTGTAAAGTAGGAACAAAAGGCAGTTCTGTTAGTTGGTTCCTCGAAGAAAGGTTCTAAGAGGAAGGCCAAAGAACAGAATAAGGGAAAGAAGAAAAAGGCTAAAAAGACTGAAAAGAAACCAAAAGGCACTTGCCATCATTGTGGCAAAGAGGGTCACTGGCGAAGAAATTGCAAAGTTTATCTTGAGTCCTTGAAGAAGAAGGCATCCGATGCCCCGTCCCTTCAGGTATCTTCGTTATTGAATGTCACTCTATTTCCTCAAATACCTGGGTACTTGATACTGGGTGTAGCTCACATATATGTAATGACATACAGGGCTAAGGAATAGAAGAAGACTCGTCAAGGGAGAAGCAGATTTGCGAGTTGGAAATGGAGCAAAGATTGCTGCTGTTGCCATCGGAACATATTGCTAAAGCTCCCGACTGGACGTATCTTAGAATGGATAATTGTTATTTCGTTCCTTCGTTAATAAAGAACATTGTATCTATTTCATGTTTGAATGAAAAGGTTATCATTTGACTTTTAGTAACAATTGTTGTTACATAACTTTAAATGGCGTTCTTTATGGGAATGGAACTTTGTGCAATGACATCTACACGTTAGATTTATCCAGTGACGTTTTCAATATCGAAGTTAGCAACAAACGTGCTCGAATAGATAATCGAATAGACTCCTACACTTGGCATTGCCGTCTTGGCCATGTAAGTAAGAAACGCATGACCGAATTGCACCGATGTGGAATTTGGAATCATTTGAACCCGATTCATTTGATACATGCGAATCATGCTTAAAAGGCAAGATGACCAAATTACCCTTTCCGGAAAAGGTAATCAGTGGGAGAATTGCTTGGTCTAATACATACTGATGTATGTGGACCAATGCCAACTCTTGCACAAGGAGGCTATAGCTACTTCATCACCTTTATCGATGATCACTCACGATTCGGGTACGTGTTCTTGATGAAACACAAATCTGAAGCCTTTGAGAAATTCAAAGAGTTCAGAAATGAAGTAGAGAAACAGCTTGGCAAAAGTATTAAAATACTTCGATCCGATCGGGGGTGGTGAATACTTAAGTCAAGAATTTCAAGATTATCTAAGGGACAATGGGATATTATCCTAATGGACTCCGCCATATACACCACAGCATAATGGTGTATCTGAGAGGCGAAACCGAACCTTGATGGACATGGTTAGGTCGATGATGAATCATGCAACTCTTCCAAAATCCTTTTGGGGTTATGCACTTAAGACAGCTGTTTATTTATTAAATAGAGTCCCGACCAAGGTAGTCTCTACTACTCCATATGAGATTTGGAATAGTAAGAAACCTCACTTAACTCACCTTAAGATATGGGGTTGTCCCACTTATGTGAAGCGGGTTGTATCAGACAAATTGGATGCTAAGTCTGATAAATGTCTATTTATTGGATACCCTAAGGAAACGAAGGGTTACCAATTCTATCATCCCTTGGAACAAAAGGTGTTTGTTTCAAGGCATGCTGTATTTCTAGAAAAAGAATTTCTTTTACAAGAAAACAGTAGGAGTGGCATTGAACTTGATGAGGTTCAAGAAACTCCAATAGACATTACAGAGACACCGAGTCTAGGCCCACAACCGATAATTCATGATGATGAGCTATCAGTTGAACCTAAAACTACACCACCTCTTCGTAGGTCTGATAGGACACGCAACATTCCAGAGAGATACGGATTTCTTGTAAGTGAATCGAACGACGTGTTGCTCATTGGCGATGACGAACCTATCAGTTATGAAGATGTTATGAAAAGTTCAGAAAGGGACAAATGGCTTGAAGCCATGAAGTCGGAAATGGATTCCATGTACGAAAATCAAGTATGGGACTTGGTTAACCCACCTGAAGGGATTAAACCCATAGGGTGCAAGTGGGTTTTCAAGAAGAAAACCGACATGAAAGGTAATGTTGTTACCTTTAAGGCTAGATTAGTGGCAAAAGGATATCGTCAGAAACAAGGAATTGATTATGACGAAACCTATTCGCCAGTAGCTATGCTTAAATCCATTCGGATGCTCCTAGCCATAGCAGCTCATTATGATTATGAGATTTGGCAAATGGATGTGAAAACAGCTTTCCTTAACGGAAACCTGCTTGAGGACGTATACATGATACAGCCTGAAGGTTTCACATCGGTTGATAAAACCAAGGTATGCAAGCTTCGACGATCCATATATGGACTGAAGCAAGCATCTAGGAGCTGGAACATCCGTTTTGATGAGACAATCAAAAAGTTTGATTTCTCATAAAATCCTGACGAACCCTGTGTGTACAAGAAGGTTAGTGGGAGTGCTACTTATAGGAAACGATATTTCAGTCTTACAGACAGTTAAAATTTGGTTATCCAAAACTTTCTCCATGAAAGACCTGGGAGAAGCAACCTATATCCTTGGGATTAGAATCTATAGAGATAGATCAAAACGGTTGCTCGGTCTTTCACAGTCTACATATATAGACCGAGTGCTAAAAAGGTTTAGCATGTCGGAATCCAAGAAAGGTTACCTTCCCATTAGGCATGGGATCAACCTTTCAAAGTCTATGTGTCCGCGCACAGAAGACGAGAGGATTTGTATGAATAAGATTCCCTATGCATCCGCGATAGGATCTATCATGTATGCTATGTTATGTACTAGGCCTGATGTATCGTATGCTTTGAGCTTCACAAGCAGATACCAGTCGGATCCAGGAATGGATCACTGGGCGGCTGTTAAAACAATCCTTAAGTACTTAAGAAGAACTAAGGATGTGTTCCTAATATATGGAGAAGGAGATTTGGTAATACGTGGGTATACAGATGCCAGTTTCCAGACAGATAAGGATGACTCCAAATCGCAGTCTGGATACGTATTTACTTTGAATGGAGGTGCAGTAAGTTGGAAAAGTTCCAAACAAGACACCGTAGCGGATTCCACCACGGAAGCGGAATATATCGCAGCTACGGAAGCAGCAATGGAAGCAGTCTGGATCAAGAAGTTTGTCTCCGAACTTGGTGTGGTTCCAACCATTTATGATGCAGTGCCGGTTTACTGCGACAATAATGGAGCTATTGCACAAGCAAAGGAACCAAGGTCTCATCAGCGATCCAAACACGTGCTTCGCCGCTATCATCTGATCAGAGAGATTATAAGTAGGAATGACATACAAATTGAGAGAGATCCCACTGAAAGGAATATAGCGGATCCTTTAACTAAGGCCTTGCCTCAAAGCAAGTTTGAGGGTCATGTTAGAGCCTGTGGTATTGGATACCGTAGCGATTGACATTAGGCCAAGTGGGAGTTTGTTAGTGATATGAGAGAAGTGTCCTAAGGCAATCGCCTTATGATTGTAAAACATTTATATTAATAAATGATAATTCACTATTTGAGTATACATGCTTGTGTATTTGATTGGGATCTTAAACTCATCTACTGAATGTCCGCAATACAACTCACAGCATAAGAGAATTTGTGATGAGATCACAACTAGTGATTATCTCTAAATGCGCAAATGTGAAGTATTGAAAATATCCCTAGTCGATGAATTGATAAAAACGGACACCATCAATTCTGTTGAGACTAGCATGGGTTATTCTCTAATCAGCTGATTCTCACTGGCTGGTGACATTGGGATGTCCGGAGATAAACATGGATGCTAGTTAAGGGAACTAGTTCATTGGAGTGACTAGCTGTAAGACTTCATATGGGAATCTACATGTAGATATGTCAATGAAGATCTTACTACGGCTTAAGTGCGATGTTCCTTTGACTTACGGTGTTCAAGTCATCTTGGTCATGGAGACTTATACTTTGACATCTTAAGCAAGCATCTCCAAGGAGGTGTGGACCCAGGATGATCGGGTATAAGCCAAAGTGCCCGAAGATGTTTGAACAGCCTACAAAGGATTCACCACTCCTTGCGAGGAGATGTATACCCAGGCCTATCGTCGGATTGTTACTCAAAGCCTCTGGCCAGAGCATATCATGTTTAGAGTGAGAGTCTCTAAAATACATGAGAGTAATTAGAAATCCAAAGGACGAGTAAGACATTACTTGGGCTAGGTGTGACGTAGTCAGCCTAGTGGGGACTGACACCATAGACCGTGTCCTGAACCAAGTGGGTATAAGGTGGTGAAGGGAATGGGGCACGATTCATTAGAGCTGCTGAAGGGTTTCCGATCAAGAGAAATAAGTCGAATCTGAGTTAGTCAGAGGCGCAATGGAAGCTAAAAAATGGCTAAGTCTTTTGAAGGCTTTTTGGGCGAATTAAATGAGTTTAATTCGCGGCGGTTCGGGTTGGTTTTGGCCGGCCAAAGAGGGTGTTAAACCCTCTTTGGTGGCCGGCCAAATAGAGGAGAATAAACCAATTTAATTGGTTTAATTAATTAAATAAATCTAGTACGATTTATTTTATAAATTATGAATAAATAAATTTGTATAAAGAAATTTATATATATAAATTTGTAGAAATTTATTCTTTTTATGGAAGTTAAAATAATCCATGAATTGGGTTTATTTTAATTTTATAAAATCAATTATGAATTGATTTTTTCATAATAAGAAAGTTTATAAATTTCTTATAAAATTTATTCCATAATTTAAAGAGAAGAAGAATTAGTTTTTAGTATAAATTAGTTTATAATAAAGACTTGGTTTAAACGGAATTAATTCATAAGAATTTATAGGATAAATTTCTTATGATAAATAATTAGTTTTATTATAAAGTTAGTTATAATAAAATTCATAAGAGAATTTATAGGATAAATCTTTTATGATAACTAATTTGTTTTATTATAAATTGTTTATAATAAGACTAGGCTTAAAAGGAATAAGCAATAAGAAAATTTATAAGATAAATTTCTTATAACTAATTCCGTTAATTCGGTTTAGAGGGAGACTTAGCAAAGGAGTTGCTACTATATAAAGGAACCAAAGGCTAGCCCTTATTCCACACAATTAAGAGATTAATTATTCTCTCCCTCTCTCTCTTAATCTCTTCTCTCCTCCTCTTCTTCTCCTTCACATTAGGGCCGGCGCCCCATCCTTGTGGATTAGGGCCGGCGCACACAACCATCACCCAAGGGAGTTGGCGTGAGCTTTCAAGGAGAAGGAGAACCCGAACACGAAGAAGAAGAAGCGGATAGCGACTCCTCTCTTCTCGGAATTCGATTCCGTTACTTCGTTGGTTAGTTTTCCTAATTTTTCTCTTGTCCTTCTAGTTGTGCCTTCCGAGAATCTAGTAGTTCTCGTCAGCACAAAACTCGTGACTTTGCGAAGTCATCCCGAAGAGAACTCGGCGTGGACGCGAATAGAGGCGAAGCTTCCAAGGGACGCTACGGTTGGATCTCGTCCCTTTCTTCGAGTTACGCAAGGTACAAAAGTAAATTAGTTTACCTTTTCGCAAACTTTTATTTCATGATTATGTCGATACACTATAAGGTTGCATGCTAGATACGAAGTTAAAACAATTTAGGAAATTATTTTATGCAAACTCTTCCGCTGCACGTAAAAATTTTGAATTTTACGAACTCGTATCCTTGTCGACATGCACCCGGTCCCAACATAGGTGAGGGCGTGTTCCCCGTCGAGGGAACAGTAGGCGTCGGTTCGACCTAGGGTTCCATTTGGGAGACCCAAAGTCAGAACCAAGACAGCTTAGGCTGTAAATAAAGGTTAATATGTTTTGCTTTTTTGTTTCAGAACTAACCTTGGTTGCAGGGATCGAAGGATTGGTTTTCTGCAGCTAGGCGCCTCAATGGAGTGAGACACCTTACTGGGGTTAGGCGCCCGAATGCATACGGGCGCCCGGATGGATACGGGCGCCCAAGTGCAAAGGCAAAACAGAAGTAAGCGAAGCAAACAGCCACGAAGCCTTTGGACTTACTCAGATCAGGCGCCCGTGAGGTCACGGGTGCCGCCATCAGCTCATGCGCCCAAGTGCAGATGGATAAGCACTGACCAAGCCTGCGGATAAGGGATCGCGCAGGGAAGGCCACGTGTTAGGCGCCCCCATCGACAGAGGCGCCCGTGTGGGTGCTATAAAAGGGGGTTCACCCCCAAGGCTTCGACATCCATTGCTCTCGACACTCCAAACCTTTTCGTACAAGCGCTACGCACCAGCAAACTCCAACTTCGAGATTCCAGCGTCGACGACAAGCCTCTGCTCCGAAATTTGATCCACCTCGGGCGTCGGTAACGAAAAGTGTTGCAAGTTTAATTTTCTGATCTACTTCTGTACTTAATTTGTAAAACTCTTATTGCGATTATAGACTTGCCCAAAGTAAATAGTCAAGGACCGTGGGCCTTGGAGTAGGAGCCGACCGCGACTCCGAACCAAGTAAAATTACCTGTGTTCGCGATTTGTTTCTTATTTGCCGTTGCGTATTTTCTCTAAGTGTTCCAAAAAATTTGACAACGATATTCACCCCCCCCCCCTCTATCATTTTCTCCAATTCAACATTTCCTACACACTTTGTAAGCTTGTTAGATCACAATAACACCTTAACTTCTGAACCTTTTGTCATTATCAAAACACAAGTTTAACTTAGGGGCTTTCAGCACCAACACATTCCACTAAAGGATCTTAATTGAACTTCCACACCAACCCCCATATTTTCATATGGGCTCCATATATTACGAGTCGTCCATCCCCCCGTGCTTAAGATCTCGAATGCCCGTTAATTAATTTAAATTACTGACAAATCAAATTAATTAATCTCTAAATCCTTAACTAGTACCACTCGACCTTATCATCATGCCGGATCAAATCCACCTGCAGGATTTAGCATGATGAACCTTTCGAGCTCATCAAGGGGGCATCATCAACCCGACTCACCAGGACATGGATTCCGTCAATAATCAATAGCACATCATATTATTAATATTATCTCCCAACTTACCGAGCCTATTGATCTAACAGAATAGATCTCACCAATTGGTAAATCAATGAAATAATAATTAATAATATATGACCGTTATTATATCGGGATTAAGGGATCGTACTCCATAATAAAGTCTTGAGGTCCTATCCAATTATTGAGTCAGTATAAATTGGATAACCTCGAGTTTTGGTCCTACTCAATGAACTCAAAGCACACTAGTGTAATTCTATGGTCAAGACCAACCACACCTAATTACACTACAACCATTCCGATGGTTTGTCCAATTCCATCTCGGTTGTGAGCCTCTATTTATACTCAGCAAGGAACTGATAACATGATCTTCTATGTGACACCATACACCATGTTATCTATAATGCAAAGTAATTGGACTTCATGCATGTACTAATGTAAACAGGCACCTAGTGTAGTTGTAATTCTCTTTTCAAAATGAAGATGGTGATTGGACTTCCTGGTTGTAATTCTCTTTTCACGTATCAGGTGGTACGTGTGCTCTATGTGTTTACTCGCCTTATGGGCTCGTGGTTCCTTCAAGTTTACAACTGCACTACTGTTATCACAAAAGATTGTGATAGATCTGGGCAAACCAGGAATCACATCCAAGTCTATGATGAAGTTCCTGAGCCATATAGCTTCCTTGGCCGCCTCTGAGGCTGCCACATATTCAGCTTCCATGGTCGAGCCCGCCATGCACTTTTGCTTGACACTCCTCCAAATAATGGCTCCACCTCCTAAAGTAAATGCAAACCCCGAGGTAGACTTACTCTTGTCCCTATCTGACTGGAAATCTGAGCCCGTATAACCCACAGGGACTAATTGGTCTGCCCAATAAACCAGCATATAATCCCTAGTCTGTCTCAGGTATTTCAATATATGTTTTACCATAGTCCAATGTCCTTGTCCAGGGTTACTTTGATATCTGCTAACCATATCCATGGCAAAACAGATATCAGGTCTCGTGCACAACATAGCACACATGAGGCTTCCTACTGCCGAAGCATAAGGAACCACCTTCTTTCCTCTATCTCCTTTGATGTTTTCGGACACATCTCCTTGGATAGAGGAACTCCATAGCTGAAGGGTAGGAAACCCTTCTTGGAGTTTTCCATGCTAAAACAAGACAAGACAGTGTCAACATATGAAGCTTGGGATAAGCACAACATCCTTTTCTGGCGATCCCTTATGACCTTGATCCCAAGGATATGTCCCGCTTCTCCTAAGTCCTTCATATTAAACTGCTTTGATAGCCAGACCCTTACGTCTGATAACAATTTGACATTATTGCCAATTAACAAAATGTCATCTACGTAAAATACAAGAAATACTACGACGTTTCCGTCACATCTTTTGTATACACATGACTAATCTGGGCTTTTAGTAAATTCATATGACTGAATTACTTCATCAAAGCGGATGTTCCAAGATCTCGAAGCTTGCTTCAATCCATAGATGGATCGATTAAGCTTGCATACTAGATGCTCTTTGCCCTTTGCAATGAACCCTTCTGGTTGCTGCATGTAGATGGTCTCCTCAAGACTCCTGTTAAGGAAAGTCGTCTTGACGTCCATCTGCCATACCTCATAGTCCATATGAGCTGCAATAGATAAGAAAATCCAGATAGACTTAAGCATGGGTACCAGCGAAAAGGTCTCCTCATAATTGATACCCTCTTTCTGAGTGTACCCTTTCGCAACAAGCCTAGCTTTGAAGGTCTCAACCTTCCCGTCTGATCCTCTTTTTCTCTTATAGATCCACTTGCATCAAATGGCTTTTACACCATTGGGTGGTTCTACTAACTGTTGGATCGATAGAAATGATAGAGGGGGGTGAATATCGTTAAAACTTTTTCTTCGGATTAGGGAAAGAGTAAATACAGCGGAAAACAAAACAATCACACAAAGAACACAAGTCTTTTACTTGGTTTGGAGTCACGGTCGGCTCCTACTCCCAGGCCCACGGTCCTTAACCGTTAACTGCGGGCAATTCTATAATCGCGCAAAGGTTTAAGATTTTGATATAAGAATATTGCAGAAAATAACAGAATTACACTTTTCGTTACCGACGCCCGATGTAGATCGTACTTCAGAGCAGAGGGTCGTCGTCGGCGCTGAAATCTCGAGATTGGAGTTTGCTAGAGCAGAGCGCTTGAACGAAAAGCTTGGAAGCGTTAGAACGTTGTGTTGTTGAAGCCTAGAGCTCGAGCCCCTTTTATAGTGCTCCTGGGGGCGCCTGATTCGCTGGGGGCGCTTGACATGTGCCTTCAAATTGGAGAACCTTTATCCGTAGCTCGGTCAGTGCTTATCCCCTTAGAATCAGCCTCTGGAGCTGACTGGGGCACCCGAGACCTCCTAGGCGCCTAGCTTGACTAGGTCCGCTGGCTTCGTGGCTGATTTGCTTCTATTACCTCTTTGGCTTTGACATTAGGTGCCTAGCCCAGTGTGGTTTCGAAGCGTTCTTGCTTCCTTGCTATTTTGGCTTTGACCTTGGGCGCCCGGGACTGTTGGAGCAATCGACCCTATGATAGTCCGGAGTGAACATAGGTTTTGATGTTTGGGTAAAGTGTTTATGTTAGGTTTACCCTTGTATTCTTATATGTGTATGTTGAGTGTGTAGGTTGTACAGGTTACACATATGGACTTGACTGGATGGCCTCTGTACGGTGAAGGATGGCATGGAGGCAAGATGGAGGCTTGCATGCGCATCCGAGGGACTTTGGAGAGCAGGGACGATGAGCTGATGGGCGCGGACTTCAAGGCATACGTGAAGGATGGCATGGAGGCAAGCTGGAGGCTTGCGTGCATCCGAGGAACGGGAGCCGAAGATGAAGAGGGCGCGAAGGCAATAGTCGAGGCTGCGGAGGAGGAGTCAGTTGAGTCGTGAGGATCGAGTGCTGTGTGAATGTACTCTGGAAGGGTTTCAGCTAGGGACCAGTCGACTACCCTTGGAGCAATCGACTGGTAGGTGGCTGGTGAGCTAGCTAAGAATTCGAACGTTGGGGAGCAACGGTCGAATCTGGCTGGCACCAGTCGACTGCTCTCAGGGCAGTCGACTGGTAGTGAGGGTTTCAGCCCGAGTCCTATTTAAAGAGGACTTCGTGGTGGCTGAGATTTTTGACGAAACTCGCTTGGGAAAGTGAGTTAGTAGTCTTTTGTGCCCAGATAGTGTCCAAGGTGTTGTGGCGAGGTTTCTCCACCCACAAGGAGCGACGAGGGCTAGCCGGAGGTTATCCGGGGAGTGATCCACCGACGGATTCTTGGATTAGTCACCCGGCCGTGGTGGATACCAAGTAAAATCTGGTTTGTTACCGTTGTTATCTATTGTTAGTTTTATTTTGTTCGTATTTCCGCTGCATAACTAACAACGTAGGTAAAAAGAATTGAAGAAATACTATTCACCCCCCTCTTGCATACCGAAAACGATCTATCAGTTGGTATCAGAGCGAAGGACCTGTCTTGATCGGACTAATCGCCGAGGGAGCAAGAACGCTAGAGGAAGAACGATGGAAGACAAATTTGGGGACGACATCTACATCCCACTGCCCTACGATCATGAAGACTTCGAATATTGGCGGGCAAGGATGGAGACTTGGCTTAGCATGTATTGGCCATGTAGGATAGCCATAGAAGAGCCCTTCGAAGTTCCAAAGGACAAGCACGGGAAGAAGCTTCGTCCTAGATATTGGACAAAGAGCAACAAGAACAATTTCAGGCAAATAAGAAGGTAATTGATATCTTGTTAAATATTTTGCCTAATGATATTTTGAATGATGTAGGTAAATATGAGAATGCTCATGAATTGTGGGATAAGTTGGAAAAGTGTCACAAGAACCCTACACAAATTCAAGAGCCCGAAGAAATCAACTCATTGGTTCAAGAAGTGGAAGACGAAAGTGAGAGGTCATCCACCTCATCTAAAGAAGAGGAGGAGGTCACCACCTCAAGGATTAAGGGGGAGGAGAGACCCTCGTCTACACAAGAACAAGAGGAAGCATCTTCTTCATCCAAGGTTGAAGAGGAAGTCAACCTAGTCTCCACCTCCACCAAAGCCAAGAGAAAGGAGCATATTATATGCTTTAGTTGCAACCAAAAGGGGCACTACAAGGATAAGTGCCCACAAGGTAAAAAGGAAGTAAAATCTACACTCATTTCAAATTCCTTTAATTCTAACATGAAGTGTAGGAATGGAGAATCCCAAGAAAAGAAGAGGAGAATTCGATGCTTCACGTGTGGTGAATTGGGGCACTACCACACCAAGTGTCCAAAGAAGGAAGAGCTCAAGAAAATGGGACACTTGAGGAGATGGGAAAAAGAAGAAAGGAGGAAGCAAAGACCACATCAAGGAGGGACTACAAGAGTAAGGAAGGTAATTCCTAACCCTAGGGTAAAATGCAATTCAATTTCAAATTCTTCCTTGCATATTAAAAATAATGTTAAGAATCCATTCATGCATGCTAGAGCTCATGAGAAATGTTTAATGGTACATAATTTTGGATTTAGATATAATGATAGGACTAGGGTTAACAAGGAAGAACACAACCCTAAGAAAAGCATGCATAATGATAGACCCAAGACCTCTAGACCTAAGGATCATGACACTAATCCCAAGAAGGGAAGGAATGTGCCTAGAAAGGAGGTTAGGCCTAGGAATGTCCAAGGTGGACACATGAATCCAAAGGTTAGAAATTTGGAAAGGGAAAATCAAGCCTTGAGGGCAAGGCTTGATACATTAGAAAAGGCCCTAGAAAGGTTCACGGTTGGATCTAAGGGCCTAGACATGGTGTTGGGTAGTTTGAAACCCAACTACGATAGATCGGGATTAGGATACCGGTCTAAGACCTCCAAGGCCAACAAAAAGAAGTATGCTGGGGAGGCATACAATCATGGTAAGGAGGGTAAGTCCAAGGATGACAAGGGAATTCCATCCAAGGGTAGAAAGGGTGACTTAACCAAGGACAAGGTGTCCAAGGTTAAGAAGGTTCACTTTGTAGGCCAAGAGTCACCGGGGGCACACCGGTGTGGCTTAGTATGGATTGAGTCACCTAGGGAGGTGGCTAGGGCTCAGAGCTCAAGGGGGATCTCTAGGAGCCTATGGGGTCCATGGTGAATGGATCTCAAGAGTTTCTATCCTAGAAAATTAGGTTGAAGTGTGCCAAAAGGATTGGAAAACTTGGGTAAGTTTTAATTCTAGAAAATGACACATTAAAACGAGAATTAGGGAGAAAAAGGTGAAAATAGAATATATCTGAGAAAATTAGGTTTTAATGAGTGAACGCTATGCAATTCAGTGCTAGAAATGAGTTATGATCAAGTATAAGAGAATACGTTAAGGAGAAGTCACAATTGAGACTTTTAGAGATGAGTTTCAATGATACACTTTAGGATAAGTTGAGTCGTGCCAATCATAGGATCTGGAGTATATTTGTTTGGAAACGTATTTTTCCCAAGTGGGCATTGGTCTCACAAATCTCCCCATGAAATTTCATAATTTTTGGAGATTTGTGGAATTATCTAGGCATTTCTGAAATTGGGCTGAAAAACCTGAATTTCAGGTATCAGTCGACTGCCCCTAGGGCAGTCGACTGGTAAGAGCCCAGAAACATTCTATGAGTTTTGGGAGTCGACTGCCCGGGGGCAGTCGACTGGTCCGTAGGCTGAAATGGAAATAGGTATGTTGGACAATCAGAAATTACAAATTTGGATTATAGGATAAGGCCTTGTATTAAAAGTCTTCTTATTCCTTGAATAAAGTGTTATTCCATGATTCAATATCTTGAAATTCAAGGAAGAGTGATAAGTGGGTATTTACCTAGGATTAAGAGATAAGAAGAAAGAGAGCTTTATTACATTAAGAATACCTCTTGAAAGGGAGAATTGAGGACAATTCCTTGTGTAAATTGATAATGGTTAGAGTTGGAAAACACAAGGAATCATGAATTAAGGTCAAAATTGATACAAAGTGCCCATCTTTAAGGAAATTAGAGAATTGTACCAAAGTCAAGCACAGTAGATAATATTAATCAAATCATACTTTTCTAGGATAGAGTATATTCTAGCAAATGTGCTTGCAAACCTTTTAGAGTTTTTCAAAGTTGTTGTTGAGTTCTTATTGACACTAGGGATAAGGGTGCTTGGGGAGCAAGCCTTTAAATGGTGTTCAAAGGGAAAAGAACTCGGGTGTTAGGTTGGGAAGAACCTAACTTGGTGTTAGGAGGTTAAGTTGGGTAGAACTTAACCTAAGAAAAATGAAAATTGGGAGAAGGCATAGGTTAAGGGGGAGGTTGCCTCCTTGTTTGCCTTAATTTTCATTGAAAATTTTGGATTTTGTGTCCAACTTAGGAATTGTGATAGATACATGGTGAAATGTATTTTTCCCAAGTAGGTATGGGTACCACAAAGTTCTCCACGAAATTTGAGAATTTTTGGAGATTTGTGGAATTTCTGGCACGTTTCTGAAATTCGGCCAGAAAACTGATATTCAGAGTATCAGTCGATTGCCCTGGAGTCAGTCAACTGGTCAGGGCTGGTGTGGGTATCCAGCAGTTGACTTGGGCCCGAATGATGGAAAACAAGTGTATGGGGGATTAGTACACGTTGTTTAGGATCATTGGAGAAGTAAAGAACAAATAATTGGGATATTTTTGGGGTTTTTTTGATGTATGGTAAAGGGGGAGAGATGTTGGGTTTAAGTGGGAAACTAAACATACCTTTGCTAGAAACCCTAATTTTAGGGGAGCTAAGTTTTATGGGGAGCATGATGGCTCCATTCTTGGCGTAAGGGGAACCTTGGAGAGGTTCTTAAAAAGCCTTTGTAAGTCCAATGTAGGGGGAGCTTGGGAAAAACTTTAAAAAGCCCATTTTGGTGAAAAGTCCTAACTTAGAGAATTAGGTGGGTAAAAGTCCTAGCTTGGAGGGCTAGGTGTAGAAAATTCCTAAATTGGAGGGTTAGGTGTGAAAAGACCTAGTTTGGAGGGTTAGGTGGTGAAAATCCTAACTTGGAGGGTTAGGTGTGGGATGCCTTGGGATAGGATCCATTTTGCATTGCATATGCATTTGTTTTAGCATGGTTTTTGCTATTGACTACTATCTTGTTTTCCCTAACTTAAACATATTGCCAAACATCAAAAAGGGGGAGATTGTTGGAGCAATCGACCCTAAGATAGTCCGGAGTGACCATAGGTTTTGATGTTTGGGCAAAGAGTTTAAGTTAGGTTTACCCTTGTATTCTTATATGTGTATGTTGAGTGTGCAGGTTGTACAGGTTACACATATGGACTTGACTGGACGGCCTCGGTACGGTGAAGGATGGCATGGAGGCAAGCTGGAGGCTTGCGTGCGCATCCGAGGGACTTTGGAGAGCAGGGACGATGAGCTGATGGGCGCGGACTTCGAGGCATACGTGAAGGATGGCATGGAGGCAAGCTGGAGGCTTGCGTTCATCCGAGGAACGGGAGCCGAAGATGAAGAGGGCGCGAAGGCAATAGTCGAGGCTGCAGAGGAGGAGTCAGTCGAGTCGTGAGGATCGAGTGTTGTGTGAATGTACTCGGGAAGGGTTTCAGCTAGGGACCAGTCAATTGTCCTTGGAGCAGTCGACTGGTAGGTGGCTGGTGAGCTAGCTAAGAATTCGAACGTTGGGGAGCAACGGTCGAATCTGGCTGGCACCAGTCGACTGCCCTCGGGGCAGTCGACTGGTAGCGAGGGTTTCGGCCCGAGTCCTATTTAAAGAGGACTTCGTGGTGGCTGAGATTTTTGACAAAACTCCCTTGGGTAAAGTGAGTTAGTAGTCTTTTGTGCCCAGATAGTGTCCACGGTGTTGTGGTGAGGTTTCTCCGCCCACAAGGAGTAACGAGGGCTAGCCGGAGGTTATCCGGGGAGTGATCCACCGACGGATTCTTGGATTAGTCACCTGGCCGGGGTGGATACCAAGTAAAATCTGGATTGCTAGCGTTGTTATCTATTTCTAGTTTTATTTTGTTCGTATTTCCGCTGCGTAACTAACAACGTAGGTAAAAAGAAGTGAACAAACACTATTCACCCCACCCCCTCTAGCGTATCGGAAACGATCTATCAGGGACTTTCTGGGCGCCTAGCTCAGCTACTACCCCCTTCCTTTGGGGCATTCTGAGCTGCAAAACACACTCCTTCGGTCCCTGCAAGCAAGGTTGGTTCCATGACAAACAAAGGAAGAATGTTAGTCAATATTTACAGTCGTAGCTATCTTGGTTCTGACTTCGGGTCTCCCAAATTGAACCCTAGGTCGAACCGACGCCTACTGTTCCCTCGACGGGGAGCGCGTCCTCACCTACTCCTCTCAGGAAAGTTTACCATTTGCCAACCGGCTCCTCCGGTTGAACTTTTGCCCAATCCACCTGACCAGGTCTTCGTGCCCAGTCCTCGACCAAGACTTCGTGCCCACCTTCAGAGCAGGTCTTCGGTGCCCAGCCCCTTGCCAGGGCTTCGTGTCTAGTCCTCGACCAGGACTTCTTTGCCCGACTTCTGGCCAGGTCTTCTTGCCCAGTCCTTCACCAGGATTCTTTGCCCAGCCCTTTGCCAGGACTTCTTGCCTAGTGTACCTAGGACTTCTTTCCTGCACACTTAGTAAACACATTAGACAACAATAACATCTTAACTTCTGAACCCTTTGCCATTATCAAAACCCAGGTTTAACTTAGGTGTTGCCTGCACCAACAATCTCCCCCTTTTTGATTTATGGCAACCCGGTTCAAAAAGTTAAGTTAATCATACAGATAAGTAGCTAAAGTACCAAAGTTAATTTTCCCCTGTAAGAAATCTCCCCCTCATTTTTCAAAAGTTCGTGGGATTTTTGAAAAAGTTTCTAAGTCTAAAAGGAAACGTTTTTTAGGTTGTCAATAATTAGAAAATTTTCAAGAAAAGGTTTTAATGTTAGAAAACATTTTCCAAAAAAAATTTTGAGTTGGGCACTTGGAAAATTTTCAGGAGAATTTGAAATTTACACTTAGAAAATTTTCAACCAAGCAATAATTTAGAGTAAGTACTTAGAATAATTTTTGAACGCAAGTAATTTTGAAAATAATTTCAAAATACTTAGTTTTTGCACTTTAGAAAATTTTCTAAACTTATTCTGAAGTTTTAACACTTAGACAATTTTCAAGCAGTTAAAATACTTAAAAATATTTTTCAAGTAGTTTAATACTTAGAAATCTTAACCTTTAAAAAGAACTTAAGTACTTAAAGAACTTTACTTTTTGGAAAAAGAAGATAAAAGTTTTTTGGAAAAAAAGATTTAATTTTGAAGAAAAAATTAAATTTTGAAACATTCTTTTCTCTCCTTTCCAATCTCTCCCCTTTTGCCATATATCAAAAAATATATAGGAAAAAAAATGAGTAATCAAAGTAAGATGTTGTACTGAACCAATTCTAAGTTTAAATTGGACCAAATTAATTTGAATTTCCACGTTTGGGTCTTGTCTAACTCAATTAGCTACTTTATAACTGTCATAAACAGTAGCTTTCGCTAAGGTTAGTCAAGTTAAGTGATCTGATCAAGTTAGATTTTCTAAACTTGACACTTAACCTGATTACTATTTAATTGGTATTTAGTGCCCCAATTACTGTAGATGCACTGACTTATAGCATCTTGAATCAAGGCAAAGACCTAAGCATCTCAACCCATTCTAGGTTATCAATCAAAAGTACCCTAAGGTGCTTGTGAGATGCTGGCTTCTAGATCTATAGGTGCATGCAGTTCTAGGGTTAGGGCCTAGCTAAGTCCATTTGCGAAAAACCCCTAGTTTTGAAGGGGGTAATTTTATTTTAAAAAAACTAAGTTGGAAAAATCATTTTAAATAACATAATGAAAATAAAGAAATGATTTTGCAGAAAATAAAATAGTTTTTGAAAATATTATTAGAGCAGTCCTATTCTACCAAGCATAACCCTAACTGCCTTCTAATTAAACTAGTACTGCAGCTTATTAAACAAGTAATTAGAAAGTAAAGCTGATAGATGCATAAGAGTCACCTGGTCAGTAGGACCTGTAAGGTCAAACCATAGTCGAATACATGTCAACCCTACTGAGTAGGGGTAGTCAAATAGTCAATAGTACAATATCAATCTGAACTAAGAGGAAGGGCCAGGATGATCAGATGAGCTGGGCTGCCAAGATCGGAATAACGACATCATTTCATTATATCGTGCGTCGTTAGTCTCTCGATCGGCTCTGAGGGTATTCATATACTCAGTGTAACGGGCCTCATTTGCCTCCATATACTTTGCGTGATTGGCCTCTATTTCCTCCCTGAGGCTGTGGACCTCTGTCTGAAGTAGTGTTAGTCTCTCGTCAGTCGTCGGAGGTGGGGGCTCGTCCATTTGCTCCCGATCTCGGCAGCGAGATCTGCGACGTCGACCTCTACCTCCTCATCGGAATCGATCTGGGCTCCGGCTCTCTGTCGTCTCCATGATAAACCCCGGTAACCGAGACCTCTATGCCAGCTAGGGAAAAGTTTCTATACCCAATTTCGTCAAATTCGGTCATTGTGGTCATCTCTCCATCGGTAATATCGCGACCGTGATGATGAAGAAGAGAAGTGATGATGTGGCAGTAAGGGGTGCGTACCCTACCCTGAGTCGTAACACTGGACGCATATAGAATGGTGTGGAACATGTGAAGTCCAATATTTATGTCTAAGTGATGGATCAATGCGTACAGCAAGAAGGTATGGAATGGTCGCATGGTCGCGACGTCCCTAGTGGTCAAGGGTAGGATGCATCGGACTAGGACTCTATAAAGAGCGTAATCCTGGACCTGAAGATCAACCGACTGAAACCGTCTAACCAATGGGTTTCGGGCATTTCTATAGAAATATGAATAAAGGGTGTCCAGATCAATATGGGAGTAGGGAGGAGCAAAGGGAGGATCTCTAGGAGGATAACAGCAGAAGGTGGACTGGGAAGGTCGTAGTCCAAGGAATCTGTTGAACAACAAGGGTGTGATAGTCAAAGGCATCCCCTGTACCGTGGTGACATAGCTAAGGTCATCTTGTCTTACTAGGTTGTTATAAAACTCTGCACATAGGGTTGTGTTCACAGGATGGGTGCAGAAGACAAGATGGTCAAGCTGATAGAAATTGATGACATCCATAGCTAATGGACAGGACTGAGTGAAAAACTGCCTATTTAGGAAACTTGTCTTGATAGGTTTATAGGTCGTCCTAGCGAACTTATTGAATAGTTCTAGGGTCGGAAACCTAGGGTCAGGGCTAGGCTCGGTTCCGGGGTTGGGTTGATTAGCACGACGTTTTCTAAAAGCCATAACAAGGAACATGCATTTAGCGAAATAACTAAAAGGAATTAATTATAAATGCATGAAAAATTGATACCGGGTAGCCATTCGGGGAGGCATGGTTGAAGTGGAGCGTTCGAGGGCACGAGAGGGTCGTTCGGGCGCCTTGAGAGGAGAAGAGTTAGGGAGGAGGTTTGTTTTTGGTGTGGCAAGTGAATGAAGTCTCGGTGGCCTTATATAGAGGTTGGTCGGGCGCCCGGGAGGCCTCGGGCGACTGGTTCAGGCGTATGCTGCCAAAGGCAGCTTTTGCTGCCTTGACCATTGTACTTTGGGCGCCCGTGAGGACCCGGGCGCCTGCAGTCAGCTGTCATGCGTGGCAGCTTTTGCTGCCTCGAATTGATATAAAGGCCTAGGCGCCCGATAGGTCACGGGCGCCCAAGTTAGCTAGGTAGTTTGACAGCTTTTGCTGTCTTGGTCGAAGAGAAAGTGGGGGGGGCGCCTGAAGGGTCACGGGCACCCGAGCTGACCATTGTTTGACTATTGACCAGTTTTGACTATTTTGACCTATTTTAACTCTATTGACCAACCAACAATCAAGTCAATTCTGCTCTAAATTCAACGTTTTTACTTGACAAAATTACAGAAACTGAATTTTGAATTAAGTTAAGTCCTAACCATCTCACCCGGTATATAGTTATCAATCACATTAACCTTATGGGTTTTTGTGAGTCAGGTTTTAATAAAAGTAAGAATTTTATTTTGAAAAACTATGATTAGTTTTGAAAAGTTAAATTAATTTTGAAAAACCAATTAATTATGCTTTTAAATTTGATTTTGAAAACAAATATTTGAATCTAAGATTAATTGAAATTTGTGTTAGATTCAAATTTGATAAAGAGTAAATTGAATTTGAATTTCAAAAATTAGCTTCCAGGTCTTGGTGAAGCACAAGGCCTTCTTTGGCCGTAGCTTTATTGGATCATCAACCCTTTCCTTGACAAAGCCTTTTAGTGAAATTTCATTTTCAAAATTACTTTTTGAGAAATTTTGGTCTAACTAGTTTGGGTCTTGGATCGGTAGCTTCGACTAGTTTCACCAGTCTAAAGTGACTAAGTAGAGTATACTTGTCCTTATTAGTAAAGGCTTCCCTAACGTACTATCATCTCACCGCCACCCAATACTATGTTGTTCAAATATCAGTTTATCGGTTTAGTCCTTAGTCTAACCAGTCCTAGGTCTAAGCATTGTAAATTGCAGAAAGTAAATAAACAAGAAAGCATACAATTTAAAATAAGAAAAGGAATTTATTTAACTATAAAAATGGTATTTAAGTTGGCTCCCCCTGGACTAAATCCACGATAATGATTAGGCAAGATATGAATCTTGTTCTTGGGGATCCAATACTAGTTTGGTCCAGCTTGGTTGCTCAGGCAAAGTTTGAGTACCCGTGCTTGAACTTTGGGTCTACACTGATTCTGTACAGCATAATATGACCTTTGTCTAGCCTTGGTTCGATACCCTAACCCGGATCGATTTAGAACGGACTTCTATTTTCCAAGGATCATGTTAAGACCCTTGGAACTCGAAGTGAATCGTTCCAAAGCTGCTCTAAGGTCTTTGACTTGAGTGTTTAAGGAGGAGTTCTCTTTCTCAAGTTTTTCAACTTGAGTAGAGGTTCCTTCTTGAACCTTTTCAGTTAAAAATCTAGAGTCAGCGTCCTCTTTCAGAAGTTTTACTTCCTATCGTAGAGACTCGACTCGAATTTTGGCTTTCGCCAAGTTACTAGATAGGTAAGCAATTAATTTAGCTAATTCAGCTTTTGAATAGCCACTTACAGTTATTTTGCCGTGTTCAGAAATGGTGAACTTTTTGTCATCTGGTTCTGATTCTGATCCGGTGTCGATTTCTTCCGAAGTAGTCAGGGCAAGCAGGTTCGATTGTGGGGCCTCTTCTTCTTCTTCGGATGAAGACTCGTCCCATGTTGCTTGAAGGGCCTTCTTCCTTCTTGTCTTCTTGGCTTCTTTCAGATTAGGGCACTCCGATTTGAAGTGTCCCTTCTTATTTCATTCGAAGCACGTTACGTTGGATTTGGCCTTGGATGGTTCGGTTGGATCATCCTTCTTTTGACTGGCTTTTCTTCTGTTGGTCTGATTCTTCAATTTCTTGTAGTAGTCCCGGGCTAGCCGAACAAGATTAGGTCGATCCCCTTCGCTGTCTTCTGAGTCTGAGTCTGAGTCAGACTCGGGTGCAGGTTGAGGCTTCTTCTTGACCACCTTTCCTGTTTTGCCTGCAACAAAAGCAATGCCTTTCTCGACTAAGGTGCAGTTAGTCTGCTCATTTAATTCAAGTTCAGAAAATAACTCGTCTAATTTGATTTTAGAAAGATCCCTTGAAACTTTGTACGCATCTACCATAGATGCCCACAAAGTATTTCTCGGGAAGGCGTTTAGAGTATACCTGATCAGGTCACGGTTTTCTACCTTGTGACCGATTGTATGTAGACCATTCAACAACTCCTGGATTCTGGCATGGAGCTGCGCTGCTGACTCACCGTCGTTCATTTTGATTGTGTATAACTTGTTTAGCAGTAGGTCCCTCTTGCTGATTCGGGTGTCGGAGGTTCCTTCGTGTAATTCAATTAACTTACTCCAGAGTTCCTTTGCACTGTTGAATGGTCCCACTTGGTTCAGCTCTTCTTTGGATAGACCACATTGGAGTGTCTGGGTCTCTTTAGCATCAGCCTCGATTTTCTTATTCAGCGAGGCGTCCCATTCTGTGTAAGGCTGTGCCACTCCTTCAGCAATTTTCGAGATTTCCAAACCAGATTGGATTATTATCAACATGTCCACATGAGTTTTCAGGTAGACTTCCATCCAACTATTCCAGTAGGAGAAGTCCTCCCCACTGGAGAGTGGTGGTCTGGCTATACTGAAACCCACTTGCATGACCATTTAGAAATTCTGAAATAATAACAAAAAAAACTGTCCCAAGACTTGGTCTTGGATTAGCAGTACGGGAATAAGATATTTAAAAGAAATTATCGAGTGGTGTTGCACCAACCTCGATTAACGATAAAAATTCAATCGAAAAAGAAATTAAAAACTTCGTAAAAATCCGAAAAACTCCCAAATTGGTGGTTGCACCAAATTTGATCTACCCCGCTCTGATACCACTTGTTGATCGATAGAAATGATAGAGGGGGGAGGGTGAATATCGTTAAAACTTTTTCTTCGGATTAGGGAAAGAGTAAATGCAGTGAAAAACAAAATAATCACACAAAGAACACAAGTCTTTTACTTGGTTCGGAGTCGCGGTCGGCTCCTACTCCAAGGCCCACGGTCCTTGACCGTTTACTGCGGGCAATTCTATAATCGTGCAAAGGTTTACAGATTTTGATATAAGAATATTGCAGTAAATAACAGAATTACACTTTTCGTTACCGACTCCCAATGTGGATCGTACTTCGGAGCAGAGGGTCGTCGTCGGTGCTGAAATCTCGAGATCGGAGTTTGCCGGAGCAGAGCGCTTGAACGAAAAGCTTGGAAGCGTTAGAAAGGTTTGTTCTTGAAGCCTTGGGGTCGAGCCCCTTTTATAGTGCTCCTGGGGGCGCATGATTCGCTGGGGGAGCCTGGCATGTGCCTTCAGATCGGAGAACCTTCATCCACAGCTCGGTCAGTGCTTATCCCCTTAGAATCGACCTCTGGAGCTGACTGGGGCGCCCGAGACCTCCTGGGCGCCTAGCTTGACTTGGTCCGCTGGCTTCGTGGCTGATTTGCTTCGATTACCTCATTGGTTTTGACCTAGGGCTCCCGGGACCTCCTGGGCACCTAGCCCAGTGTGGTTTCGAAGTGATTCTTGCTTCCTTGCTGTTTTGCCTTTGACCTTGGGCACCCGGGACCTCCCGGGCGCCTAGCCCAGCTGCCTGCCCCTCTCCTTTGGGGCGTTCTGAGCTGCAGAAACACACTCTTTCGGTCCCTGCATCCATGGTTAGTTCCAAAACAAACAAAGCAAGAATATTAGTTAGTTTTTACAGCCGTAGCTGTCTTGGTTCTGACTTCGGGTCTCCTAAATGAAACCCTAGGACGAACCGACGCCTACTGTTCCCTCGACGGGGAACGCTTCCTCACCTACTCATCTCAGGGGAGTTTACCTTTTGCCAACCGGCTCCTCCGGTTGGACTTTTGCCCGATCCACCTGACCATGTCTTCATGCCCAGTCCTCGACCAGGACTTCGTGCCCACCTTCTGTGCAGGTCTTCGGTGCCCAGCCCCTTGCCAGGACTTCTTTGCCCGACTTCTGGTTAGGTCTTCTTACCCAGTCCTTGACCAGGACTTCTTTGCCCAACCCTTTGCCAAGACTTCTTGCCTAGTGTACCTAGGACTGCTTTCCTACACACTTAGTAAACACATTTGACAACAATAACATCTTAACTTCTGAACCCTTTGCTATTATGAAAACCCAGGTTTGACTTAGGTGATGCTTGCACCAACAGTTTTATCCATTGACCGATCAAAAGGATAGGTTGATGGACCGCATTCATTACGAGGACAACCGAACTGAGTATGCAAGGAATGGCACGGGGGTCCATCAACTGAACAGGAGGTTCAGTCAACCAATAGGTTCTGTTGACTAAATAGTTTTTATATCGACCGAACCATGCCTATATAAGGAGCTTGAGACCAGTAGCCAGAATAGGAATTCTATTCGCTCTACACTCCTTTCATGCATCAATGAACTGCTTACGATCAACTACTATGACATTGGAATGCTCTCGGGCAGACTGTGCTCAAGACTATTTTTTCGTGTCGGTATATTTAATTTCTGTAGTACTTGCACTTGTATATTAATTAATAGGTTGTTGCTAACTTCCCTTTATATTTTGTACAACATTACTTTCTTTGAAACATTTTCAGAGAAAGGATTATAGTGAATTGCCCATCAAGAGCAGTTGAGGACTACGGGCTTTGAAGTAGGAGTTACTAAAGCCTCCGAATCAAGTAAAGAAAACCCGTCTTTAATTTTCCGATGCTCAACTATTTTTGACTTATTCTTTTACTTTAATACAAGAAAAGAAAGATTTATAAATGATTGAGATTCACCCCCTCTCTTAGTATTCTACGATCCTACAATTAGTATTAGAGCAACGTAGCTCTGAAAAGAGCTAACGATCTTTCTTTGTATTATTTTTCTTTCTTTTCAATTTAATACTTTTTATAAATCACTGTTAATCCCAAGACAAAAGTCTTGAAAATTTTTCTTGTATTTAATTTTTATATTGATAGAATGTTGAACTCCTACTTAGAAGGGTACAACACTGTTCGACCTCCCTTGTTCAACGGTGATGATTTCAGCTACTAAAAAAAGCAGATGGAGTTTTTTTTTTAAAGGCTGTCATCGACCTCTGAATTAGCATCAAAAGGGGCTACACCCCTCCAACTGAAGATGGAGAAATCTTGGATCCAGAGAAGTGGACATCGGAGATGGAAAGATAGGCCCAAACTGATTACAAAGCAAAGAACACTCTCCAATACGGCTTTTGGGCCATTCATCAACTCAAAAGAATTATGGGATCACAAGATAAACCACTGCTAACACAGTTTGTTTTATTTGGTTCGGAGTCTATGATGCACATACTCCAAGGCCTATGGTCCTTAACCATTTTCGTTGGCAATACTATAAGTCAGAAAATGATGTACAAGTATAATGTTTTAAGTATATAACTGAATTGAAAACTTTATACCAATGACACTTAAGAAGAAGAGCAAAACTTGTTGGAATGGTGTGTCATTGATCTTGAATGTTGTTGGCACAGAAAACTTGAGCACGGAAGCTTATCATAGTGTTTTCTAGTGCCTGAGTTGATGTTCAAAGCAAAGGGGGTGAATCCCCTTTTATACTGGATCTTGGGCGCTTGATAGGATATAGGGGTGCCCTACACGTCACTTAATCAGTCGTGTCCTTATTCGCAGACTCGATCAACTTTTATCCTGTTCTTGGGCGATTGGGATAACTGGGGCACCTGGGAGCAGGAGGTGCCTGGGAGCTGACGTGGCGCGACTACCAACTCCGCATTGCCACATACCGAGAAAACCCCTCTGGGGCACTTGAGTCCTCTCATGCACCTGGGTTCTCGTGCGGCTGAGCCCTCTCAAGTGCCCCTGATCGCATCAGCTAGTCCCTTTAGCTTGCAACTAAGGTTAGTCCAAGAAGACAGTATAATAACATAAATGTATGCATGAATGACAGCAAGAGTTGTTTGATTCTGACTTTGGATTTTAAATGAAATCCTAGGTTGAACCGACGCCTACTGTTCCCTCTTCTGGGGAACGCGTCCTCACCTACTCCACTCTAGAGAAGTTACCTTTTGGCAACCGGCTCCTTTGGTTGGGCTTTCTCTAGGCCTCCGAGACTCCCAGATCTCGAGACATCTGTACCTCGAACCGTCTCTACTTCTGCCCGTAGTCTTCGCTTGGCTATGTCTCATGCCCGATCTTTCGGATCAGGTCTTTAGTGCCCAGTCCTCGACTAGGTCTTCATGTCCAATTTCTCGAACCAGGTCTTCGTGCCCAACCCTCAGTCAAGACTTCGATGCCTAGCCCTCGGCTAGGACTTCATGCCCAGTCCTTGACCAGGACTTCGTACTCAACCCTATAGGTCAAGACTTCGTGCCTAGGATAACTAGGACTTTTCTACACACTTAGTAAATTCATTAGATCACCACATAAACTTAACTTTGAACCCTTTGCCATTATCAAAATCAGGTTCGATTTGGTGCTTCCGGCTCCAACAATTTCTCCCTTTTTGATTTATGACAATCCAATTCAAAAATTAAGTTAAAAATATATAAACAAGAGATAAACTACAGTTAATTAACGAAATAAAGCAATTTTTCTTAAAGACATGATAAATTTTGAAACAACTTTTAACTCTCCCCCTTAATTAGTAATCTCCCCCTTATATTTAGAACATTTGCAATATTTGAGAAAAATCTTGCAAAATTGAAATATTGCATAAAAGCTTCCTCTTGATTTGAAATTCTCCCCCTAAAGCTTTTTGAAAAAAAAAATCATGCAATTTCCACTTTGAAGGATTTTCTAAAAAAATTCTAAGTATAAATATGTTCATTACTTTGATTTTGGAAAAGTATTTGAAAAACCTTCTGAGTATCAAAAAAGAAACTCTAAGTTAAAGTGAAAAACTTTTTGAAAAAATAGAGTTTTTCCTTTAAAAAAATATTCTTTCGAAAGCAAAGTGTATTTGGAAAAGGGAAAATTTTGATTTTTAACTTTACTTTTTCTACTCTCCCACGTTTTAATATATCAAAAAAAATTGTAATAGATATTCTTTTTGAAAATATGTTTTGAAGGAAAACTTTAATTAAGGAGAATGAAAGAAAATATTGAATATCAGAGCCAATGAGTTTTGAAAAAAACCATAAGAAAATTTTGAAAAGGTTAAAAAAAATGTCAAGTGTTAATTTTTATGAAAGCAATGATAGGGAAGAACTTATGAAATGAATAAGCAAGAATTAATGCTAATGAACAATTTGTTAAGTCTAAAAAGTAATTTGAACTAAGTAGCAAGATTCGAACCAAGTTAATATTCCTATTGAGTCCAAACATGATTTAAGTCTGAAAAGTAAACCATGCAAAAAATATTAATTTGAGAAATAGACAAGGTAAGGGTTAGTCAAAGTGATCAAAGGTTAACCCAAACAAGACCTTATGTTTGGTAGGGTTAACCCAGGGTTGATCAGTTAGAACAAGGGTTAGCTAAACAGGATCTGATATTTAGCAGAAAACCCAGGGTTGGTTAGTTAAACCAAGGAGTTAGCCAAACAGGACTTGATGTTTGGCAGAAGAGAAGTCTAGTCATGATTAATATGACTATCAAAAGAAGTATTTATCAAAGCGAAGGAAAGTCCTAGTTAACCTAGGCACGAAGACCTGGTTCACGGAATTGGGCACTAAGTCCTGGCCGAGGGCTGGCCACCTAAGACCTGACCGAGAGTTGGGCACGAAGTCTTGGTTCGACGAATTGGGTACTAAGTGTAACGACCCGCCTTCTGGTACTATGGCGTTAAGGCGGATCGCTACTACTAACTACTAACTAACTGACTAACTAATTAGTGATTTCTGATAATGTTAAACCAACTGGGAGAATTTAAAATTTCTTATTTCGCTATTTACTGAACTAACAATTCATAATCATGTTTAAAGTACTAACCAGCCAAAATAAAAAAACACATTAATTTTATTAGCGTGGCAAGGATTCGATCCCCCAACCTCTGCATTGCATTACTAAAACACTAACCAGCTGCTCTACACCAGTTTTGTTTTACACAGCACCAGTCGACTGATATATATACCAGTCGACTGGTCGGGCCACCGAATGTTTCTGTGCCCGATACCAGTCGACTGGTGATTTCCCAGTCGACTGGTAGTTTTGAAAACCCAGATTTTAGAGTTTCAGAATCTGCCAAAGTCGACCTATTCCGTACCAAATGCTCCATAAATTCATATCTAAGCTTCCTAACAGGTCTACAATGATTCTAGGACATTTGATACATGTTTTTAGAGGGTTTCTAGCAGGAATAGCAACTTAGAAATCATAAAAGCGACATGTAGAAGCATAAACATGAATGTGCCAAGTTTGTATCAAGTTCTTATTGTAACTATTCATTTCCCATATCTAAAAGCATCCTTAGCTACTACATGTCATTCTATATGGTGCATTAATCTTAGAACAAGCATATCCTAAGAATTTAGCATGTAGATCATAAGTATCAAGTTCTTACCCCTAAAGCTTAAGCATGGATCCAAATCACGATATTACAAGTAGTAACTCATATCATTCAACAACCACCAACCAATTATTAAATCAGGTAAATAAGCTACTTTAGGTACACTAGGCACCACAAATAACGAGTCTAAACAAGTTAATACATGGTTCTCATAATATATTGCGGAATAACTAAAGAAGCATGAAATGGACTATTTCTATGCTTTGCAAGTTCCGAAGACTTTTATTCCAACTCCACCATCACACACACTTTGCATCAAGCCCGCCGCCTCCGCTACTAGTGCTTTCCTTTACCTGTATCTGCAGTATAAGGAAATGCAAACTAATAAGCATAAAGCTTAGTAAGTACCATCTAGCCTCACAAAACTATAAAAAAACTCGAATTATGCTTTTGTAAAACATGCTATGCAAATACACGCTCATATCCATAAGTAATCATGCTAGGCTCATGCTAAAATACATATCATAGAATGTCATGGCATATAACTGAGACATGACACATACTGAACTAAAACTGAAAAGTAAGCTATAGCATGACATACATATCTGAATCGGAATTGAAACTAACTAACATAAAACCAATTATTAAATTCACCACATGCTAAAAATGAATTTTTGGAAACTATATACATATAGTAGGTGAAAATAATAATCAAATGGTGTGGGCCCGGCAATGTACCAACTGTGCGCGCATCCCCAATAAATCCGAGGTAGCAAATCCCGAATCCATTAGGGTTCTACTAGGTTATCTGAACCTAGGGGCAACTAAGGAGCCCATCCCATTCTAGGTTATCTGAACCTAGGGGCAACTTGGAGCCCATCCCTGGACCGAAGTCCGGTACAATGCCAACTAAAAATAAAATAGTTCTTTTATATATTTTTTTTGATTCTTGCTTTTATTAGGTTATCTAAACCTAGGGCAACTAGGAGCCCATACCGTTGGACCTTGGTCCCAATCATAAACTGAAGCAAGAATTTCTATTCTTTAATGCTTTCTATAGCATTAACTGAACTGCACAATTTAACAAACACCTAATGTGCTCCTTGACCCAACTGAAGGGTAATACTACGTGCTTGTTCATAATTTACGATTTCTAATCGTAAAACATACATATAAGGAAATAAAGCATACGAAAAATCAACCGAAACTACTTATACTGCAGGTGAGGGGTACTTACATCCTGCGCTAGGTTTTCTTACGAATATAATCTGAAATCTCCGAGGGAACGTCGAACTTCGACGTTCTTCTTGCTTCTCGGCGTTCTCCTCGCGTCTACGAGGATTCTCTTAGAGAATAGGGCCTCTTGGGACCTTCCCTTCGCTTTCCCCTTGTCTTGGGCGGCAAGAGAAGAGGAGGAGAGGAAGAGGCGCAAGAGAGGAAGAGAGAAGAGGAGAACGGCGTGAGGAAGGGGTCGGCGCACCTATGGCTCACGAACACTCCAATACCTCCTTTAATTCTTTAATTCCTTATTTATATTAAGTTATACAATAAACCCTAAGTTAAATATATATATATGGAAAAATTTAACTAACTTTACCTTATTTATCCTTCCCTCTATTCTATTTCAACAAAAAATAGATTAGCCTACTTGGTAAGTCTATTCTCTTCTCATGATATAGGTCTTGGGTTTAAACCCCACTTAAATTTTCTTACTGCGCATTCTATTTTTATTCATTTTTGCCTTATTTGTCCATGGAAAAATTCTATAAAAATATCCATAAATTCAGAATTAATTCTAGGATATTTCTAAAATTAGGTTTGAGAATTTTTGGGCATTACAATCCCCCATACCTTATAAAAAGTTCGTCCTCGAACTTAAAATAACTCTGGGTATTTCTGCCTCATGCTGTCCTCTGGTTCCCATGTTGCCTCTTCTACTCTGTGATTTTGCCATATGACTTTCACTAATGGTACCTCCTTGTTTCGCAATTTCTTAACTGCTCGGTCTATTATCTGAATAGGCCGACTATCATAACTGAGATCTTTGCGAACTTGTACCGTCTGTGGCTCTATCACCTGGGTGGCATCTGGGATATGCTTCTTCAGCATGGAAACATGAAATACATTGTGGATAGCTGACATCTCCTGAGGTAGCTCCAACTCATAAGCTACTTTGCCAACTCTTCTAGTGATGGGGTATGCTCCTACATATCTGGGACTTAGCTTGCCCTTCTTCCCAAAACGCATTACTCCCTTCATGGGAGCCACTCTGAGGAACACTGTATCCCCAACTTCAAACTCTAATGGTCTGCGCCGTGTATCAGCAAAGCTTTTCTGGCGGCTCTGTGCTGTTTCTATTCTCTGGCGAATCTGCGGTATGGCTACGGTGGTATCATCTATAAGATCTGTCTGTAGGCCTAACTCTTGCCTCTCACCACCCTCGTACCACCAGATAGGAGATCTACACCTCCGCCCATATAAAGCCTTATAGGGTGCCATGCCGATAGTGGCCTGATAACTATTGTTGTAAGCAAATTCCGCTAAGCACAAGTATCTACACCAACTGCCCTTGAAATCTAAAGCACAAGCTCTGAGCATATCTTCTAGTACTTGATTAACTCTCTCTGTCTGATCATCTGTCTGAGGATGGAAAGCTGTGCTAAACTTCAGTTTGGTGCCTAGTGCTGTCTGTACGCACTCCCAGAAGTGTGAAGTGAACCTACTATCCCTATCTGAAATGATAGTCCTAGGGACTCCATGTAGTCTGACGATCTCCTTGAGGTATAACTGAGTTAGCTGTTCCATGGAATAGGAGATCCTGATAGCTAGAAAGTAGGCAGACTTAGTCAATCTGTCTACTATTACCCAGATTGCATCATATCGATTCGTTGTTCTGGGTAGTCCCACTATGAAATCCATGGAAATATCTTCCCATTTCCATTCTAGAATCTGAATAGGTTGTAGAACTCCACCTGGTCTCTGATGTTCTGCCTTGACTCTTTGGCATGTCAGACAGGTACTGATATATCTGGCGATGTCTCTCTTCATCCTAGGCTACCAAAAACGTCCCCTGAGGTCTTGGTACATTTTGGTGGAACTAGGATGCATTGCATAAGGAGATCTATGTGCTTCCTCCAGGATCTTCCTTCAGAGCTCTTCTTGGTTCGGAACACATAAGCGGTCACCGCAGTACAGTGTCCCACTATCTGATAGGCGAAACTCCCCATTTTCTGATTCTGCTATCCCCTGCTTGATTTTCTGAAGGTCAGGATCCTGATCCTGTGCTGTCTGGATGTCTTCAAGCAGAGTTGACACTAATGTCAAAGCGGAGAGCTTCCCAACTATAATTTCCAGTCCAAACCCAGATATTTCCTTCTGAAGGGGCTGTGACATCGTAGACAAAGCTAGTAGGGTGGCACTAGATTTTCTGCTAAGAGCGTCTGCCACCTTATTAGCTTTACCTGGATGGTAGAGGATGGCAATGTCATAATCCTTGACTAGCTCAAGCCACCTACGCTGTCTCATGTTCAGATCCTTCTGAGTAAAGAAATACTTTAGACTCTGATGATCTGTGAAAATCCTACACTGAGCTCCGTATAAGTAATGCCTCCAAATCTTGAGAGCGAACACTACTGCAGCTAGCTCAAGGTCATGGGTAGGGTAATTCTTCTCATAATCCTTGAGTTGTCTAGAGGCATAGGCAATAACCTTGCCATTCTGCATCAGCACTCCTCCAAGTCCTAATTTAGAAGCATCACTATATATGTCAAAGCTGTCAGTGGTCTCTGGAAGAGTCAAGATGGGAGCACTAGTCAATCTTCTCTTTAATTCTGTAAAACTGTTCTCGCAGTCCTCTGTCCACTGAAACTTTCTGTTCTTTCTGGTAAGAGCTGTCAGTGGGGAGGCTATTCTAGAGAAATTCTCTACGAACTTCCTGTAGTAACCGGCTAGACCTAGAAAACTTCTGATCTCACTGGCATTCTTCGGTCTGATCCAGTTACTTACTGTTTCTATTTTGCTGGGGACTAGCATCACCCCTTCCTTGGAGATGATGTGACCTAGAAAAGACACCTGATCGAGCCAGAATTCACATTTTGAGAATTTATGAAGATGATGACAAACTTATCTAAGTACTCCCTGAATACTCTGTTCATGAGGTCCATAAATGTCGCTGGAGCATTTGTGACCCCAAAAGACATGACTACAAACTCGTAGTGCCCATATCTGGTTCTAAAAGCTGTCTTGGGAATATCACCCTCTCTGACTTTGACCTGGTGATAGTCGGATCTCAAATCTATCTTTGAGAAGACTGTGGATCCCTTTAGCTGATCGAACAAATCATCGATCCTGGGTAGAGGGTACCGGTTCTTAATGGTGACTTGATTCAAAGCTCGGTAATCTATACACAAGCGCATGGACCCGTCTTTCTTCTTCACGAAAAATATGGGAGCTCCCCAAGGTGAATGACTAGGGCGTATGAAGCCCTTGTCGAGCAGCTCCTGTAGTTGCTCCTGAAGTTCTCTTAATTCTGCTGGAGCCATACGGTATGGTGCTTTTGAAATGGGATTGGTACCTGGAATGAGATCTATCTCAAACTCTATCTCCCTGTCTGGCGCTAAGCCTGATAACTCATCGAGAAAGACTGCTGGGTAGTCACATACCACTGGGACCTCTTCTAGCTTTTGGTCTTTCTCTTATTCGGTATTGACTACATGTGCTAGAAATCCGGTACTTCCTGAATCCAGCAGTTTCTGTGCTTTTAAAGCTGAGAGAAATTTCTTGGCTTTTCTCTTGGGTTCTCCGATGTATTCAAACTGCACTCCTTCTTCAGGTTGGAATATGACTTTCCTTTTACGGCATTCTATGGAGGCACCGTACTTGATTAGGAAGTCCATTTCAAAAATGACATCATAATCCGTCATATCTAGTACTATCAGATCACCATACAGCTCTCTGCTTGCTATTCTGACTGGCACTGCACGGAGCCAGTGCGTGGATGCCATGGTCTCTCCTGAAGGTAGGGCGGTTAAGAATTGGCCACTGAGTACATCTGGAGGTATAGCTAACTTTTCTGCGAACGCCTTGGGGTTTCTGAGTTCCTGAACTGCCTTGGCCTTTACTTCCTATCATGACTGACTTCTGCTGTTGCATGCTGTTCAGGTAGTGCTTGGTGATTAGAGCACTGCTAACTAGTTCTTCTGAGGATTGCGGCCTATGGACGCCGCTGGCCATATTCAATACTATTTCTGGCCTTAGCATCTTGAGCATTAGCCTGACTCGCTCTCGTTTAGTGCTGACCAGTTCAGGGCACAGGCGAGCCAGTCTGTTGAATCTCTTCACGGCTTCCTCTACTGGAGGTTACCTTGACAAAATTCAGTGAATTCATCAAAATGCTGGTTAGTAACCCGCATATGAAAGAATTCTTCGAAGAACTCAGCTTCGAAGTTGGCCCACATCATCTGATTTATGTCTCGCTTGGCCTTCACCCTTTCTCACCACATTCTAGCATCTCCTGCTAGGCAGAAGGAGGCACACTTTACTTTCTCATGTACTGGCCAGTCTAGAAGCTCCATGGTACTCTCTAGGGTTTTGAACCAGGCTTGTGCATCCCACGGTTCACTAGTGCCTGAAAAGGTCTTTGGTTTGAGTTTCTGCCACTGAACCAAATATGCTTCTATTCTAGCCCCTACTGCTGGGGCTTCTGGTGCTATTGGAGGGATTGGTGTTCTAGGTGGAACCTCTGTCACTATTGGGGTTTCTACATTTGGTCCTGGCGTAGCAGTAGGTGTGGTCTGCTGATTAGCCCTTAAAGTGGCTATCTCTTGCTGCTGCTCAGCTATCTGTCTCTAGAGCTGAGCCACTATCTCCACGAGATTAGGTGGAGTCACTATGTCAGTTGCCTCCTATTGAGGCTTAGTAGCTAGTGCCCTTCTAGTTAGGCGTCCTCTAGCCATTATCTAAATAACAGAGGACATACAGTTCATATTCTAATTCTAAAAACATGCTATCAGATATAAACTAAAGTATTAAACATGCTTCCGTTAACTGTAACCAAGAACTGACTAAAACACAGATAGCATGAATAACATGAAAATACTATAAATCTGAAAGTAAGAAAATATGGTAATGTGAGAAATACTCTTACTTGGAAGCTACAGGTCTGATGCTGATGTGTGTGAGGAGGAAAGATAGAACTTGCTCTGATACCACTCTGTAACGACCCGCCTTCTGGTACTATGGCGTTAAGGCGGATCGCTACTACTAACTACTAACTGACTGACTAACTAATTAGTGATTTCTGATAATGCTAAACCAACTGGGAATATTTAAAATTTCTTATTTCGCTATTTACTGAACTAACAATTCATAATCATGTTTAAAGTACTAACCAGGCAAAATAAAACAAAAATTTTAATTTTATTAGCTTGGCCAGGAATCGATCCCCCAACCTCTGCATTGCATGACTAAAGCACTAACCAACTGCTCTACACCAATTTTGTTTTACACAGCACCAGTCGACTGGTCGGGCCACCGAATGTTTCTGTGCCCGATACCAGTCGACTGGTGTTTTCCAAGTCGACTGGTAGTTCTGAAAACCCAGATTTCAGAGTTTCAGAATGTGCCAAAGTCGACCTATTCCGCACCAAAAGCTTCATAAATTCATATCTAAGCTTCCTAACAGGTCTACAATGATTCTAGGACATTTGATACATGTTTTTAGAGGGTTTCTAGCAGGAATAGCAACTTAGAAATCATAAAAGCGACATGTAGAAGCATAAACATGAATGTGTCAAGTTTGTATCAAGTTCTTATTGTAACTATTCATTTCCCATATCTAAAAGCATCCTTAGCTACTACATGTCATTCTATATGGTGCATTAATCTTAGAACAAGCATATCCTAAGAATTTAGCATGTAGATCATAAGTATCAAGTTCTTACCCCTAAAGCTTAAGCATGGATCCAAATCACCATATTACAAGTAGTAACTCATATCATTCAACAACCACCAACCAATTATTAAATCAGGTAAATAAGCTACTTTAGGTACACTAGGCACCACAAATAACGAGTCTAAACAAGTTAATACATGGTTCTCATAATATATTGCGGAATAACTAAAGAAGCATGAAATGGACTATTTCTATGCTTTGCAAGTTCCGAAGACTTTTATTCCAACTCCACCATCACACACACTTTGCATCAAGCCCGCCGCCTCCGCTACTAGTGCTTTCCTTTACCTGTATCTGCAGTATAAGGAAATGCAAACTAATAAGCATAAAGCTTAGTAAGTACCATCTAGCCTCACAAAACTATAAAAAAACTCGAAATATGCTTTTGTAAAACATGCTATGCAAATACACGCTCATATCCATAAGTAATCATGCTAGGCTCATGCTAAAATACATATCATAGAATGTCATGACATATAACTGAGACATGACACATACTGAACTAAAACTGAAAAGTAAGCTATAGCATGACATACATATCTGAATCGGAATAGAAACTAACTAACATAAAACCAATTATTAAATTCACCACATGCTAAAAATGAATTTCTGGAAACTATATACATATAGTAGGTGAAAATAATAATCAAATGGTGTGGGCCCGACAATGTACCAGCTGTGCGCGCATACCTAATAAATCCGAGGTAGCAAATCCCAAATCCATTAGGGTTCTACTAGGTTATCTGAACCTAGGAGCAACTAAGGAGCCCATCCCATACTAGGTTATCTGAACCTAGGGGCAACTTGGAGCCCATCCCTGGATCGAAGTCTGGTACAATGCCAACTGAAAATAAAATAGTTCTTTTATACTTTTTTTTTGATTCTTGCTTTTATTAGGTTATCTAAACCTACGGCAACTAGGAGCTCATCCCGTTGGACCTTGGTCCCAATCATAAACTGAAGCAAGAATTTCTATTCTTTAATGCTTTCTATAGCATTAACTGAACTGCACAATTTAACAAACACCTAATGTGCTCCTTGACCCAACTGAAGGGTAATACTACGTGCTTGTTCATAATTTACGATTTCTAATCGTAAAACATACATATAAGGAAATAAAGCATACGAAAAATCAATCGAAACTACTTATACTGCAGGTGAGGGGTACTTACATCCTACGCTAGGTTTTCTTACGAATATAATCTAAAATCTCCCAGGGAACGTCGAACTTCGACATTCTTCTTGCTTCTCGGCGTTCTCCTAGCGTCTACGAGGATTCTCTTAGAGAATAGGGCCTCTTGGGACCTTCCCTTCGCTTTCCCCTTGTCTTGGGCGGCAAGAGAAGAGGAGGAGAGGAAGAGGCGCTAGAGAGGAAGAGGAGAACGACGTGAGGAAGGGGCCGGCGCACATATGGCTCAGGAACACTCCAATACCTCCTTTAATTCTTTAATTCCTTATTTATATTAAGTTATACAATAAACCCTAAGTTAAATATATACATATGGAAAAATTTAACTAACTTTACCTTATTTATCCTTCCCTCTATTCTATTTCAACAAAAATAGATTAATCTACTTGGTAAGTCTATTCTCTTCTCATGATATAGGTCTTGGGTTCAAACCCCACTTAAATTTTTTTACTGCGCATTCTATTTTTATTCATTTTTGCCTTATTTGTCCATGGAAAAATTCTATAAAAATATCCATAAATTCAGAATTAATTCTAGGATATTTTTAAAATTAGGTTTGAGAATTTTCGGGCGTTACACTAAGTCCTGACCGAGGGCTGGGCACTTAGACCTGACTGAGGGTTGGGCATGAAGACCTGGTTCGAGGAATTGGGCACTAAGTCCTGGCCGAGGGTTGGCCACCGAAGTCCTAGTTCGAGGAATTCGGCACGAAGTCTGGTCCGAGGGATCGAGCAACTTAGCTGAGCGATGACTAAGGACACGAGTAGAGACAGGTTGAGATCCGAGAGTCTCAGAGGCTAAGTAAAAGTCCAACCGAAGGTCTCGATTGGCAAAAGTAACTTCCCCTAAGAGGAGTAGGCGAGGACACATTCCCCCAGAAGAGGGAATATTAGGCGTCGGTTCGACCTTCGAGTGAAATCCAAAGTCAGAACCAATCTTTAAGGCTATGATTATTTGCATATTTGTCTTGTGTTTATTGCCTTGCAGGTACCTGGAGTTGGAGGCAAGATAGGAAAGCAAACGCAGGAGAAAAAGCTGCCTTGGAAGGTAATCTAGGGTGCCTGTATCAATATAGGTGGCCCAAACATCCAGGGTGCCCCAGTTGGGGTAGCCCATTGGGCTCCTAGGCGCCTGGGATGGTCCCAGGCACCCTGGACAGTCCCAGGCGCCCTGGATAGCCTGGTTTATCCCTGCGCGAAGTTAGCGAGTATGGATGAACTTTTGACCATACTGAGGCACCCCAAATGCCTCTAGGGCACCATGGATGATACTATTAATGGGGCTTCGACCCCTCAACTCAGAACAATACTTGCAACATCACTAAGTCCATAATGAAGAAATCCCTAGTTTTAAAGGGCATAATTTTTGAAAAACTAAGTCAGAAAGTCAAAATAAAAAGTTTAAAACAATATGTTTTTAAAATTATTAATTTTTAAAAAGAAGTTAATAGTTTTTGAAAAAAAACAACAAGAATCATTTCAAAAATATAAATGAAAAATAACCTTATTCTACTGAACACATTCCTAGCTGCCTTCTTAATGAACAAAACTCAGACTCAAGTAGTAGTTTAGTGAAAATATCAGCTAGGTTAGACTTTGAATCTATGTGTGTAAGTACAATGTCGCCCCTGGCTACATTATCCCTAACAAAGTGGTGTTTTACTTCAATATGTTTAGTTCTGGAATGATGAATGGGATTTTTTTTTGTAAGATTAATTGAACTAATATTATCAATGTAGATTTTAGTGTTAGTGTAGGTCAATTAAAAGTCCTTAACGGTATGCATCATCCATAGTAATTGAGCTACACATTCTCCCAGGGCTATATATTCAGCTTCAGTTGTGGATAATGCAACACAGTATTGCGTTCTACTGCACCAACTAACTAAGTTGTGACCTAACATCTGGCAACTCCCACTAATACTTTTCTATCTAGTTTGAACCCTGCATAATCTGAGTCAGAGTAGCCTAGTAGGTCAAAATTAGAAGTCCTAGGATACCAAATTCCCACATTTAGGGTACCTTTAATGCACCTAAAGATTCTCTTGACAACACTTAAGTGAGATTCCTTAGCATATGTTTGGTACCTAGCACAAATACCTACTACAAATAAAATATCAGGTCTGCTAGCAGTTAGGTCAAGTAGGCTACCTATAGCACTTCTAAATTGCTTCAAGTCCACTGGTTTTCCTTCTGAGTCACTATCTATTTTAATATTTATTATTATCGGGGTATTTATGACTTTAGACTTTTCCATTATGAATTTTTTAATTAATTCTTTTGTATATTTAAATTGATAAACATAATTTTCATCTTTAGTTTATTTAATTTGAAGCCCTAAGAAAAAGGTTAGTTCACCTACAAGGCTTATTTCAAATTCGCTTTCCATTACTTTTATGAATTCATTTAAGAAATTTATGTTAGTTGAGCCAAAAATTATATTGTCTACATAGATTTGGGCAATGAAAATGTCATTTTCTAAGGATTTAACAAACAAGGTTGAATCAATTTGGCCTTGGTTAAACCCCTTGGAAACTAAGTAGTTGGATAGTCTTTCATACCCGACTCTTGGTGCTTATTTATGCCCATATAGGGGCTTTCTAAGTCTATAAACATAATTAGGATGTTCTGAGTCCTTAAAACCTGGAGGTTGACTTACATAGATTTTCTCCTTTATATATCCATTTAGAAAGGCAGGTTTAACATCCATTTGATATAATTTGAATCCCTTATGGGCTGCATAAGCTAGAAGCATCCTAATTGATTCTAGTCTAGCTACAGGTGTATAGGTTTCATCATAGTCTAATTCTTCAAATTGACTAAATCCTTTAGCATCTTAGCGGCCTTTATTTCTTACTATTTCTCCTTTGTCATCTAGCTTATTCCTAAAAACCCACATAGTATCTATCACAGTCTTACCTTCTGGTTTTGGTAATAAGTCCCAGATGTGGTTTCTCGCAAATTGAGCTAACTATTCTTGCATAGTTATGATCCAATCTGGGTTAGGTAATGCTTCTTCTATTGTCTTGGGTTCAATCTTAGAGATCAGGGTGACTTGGCTTAGGTTTCTATAGGATAACCTTGTTTTAACACCTAAGGTTGGGTCACCTAAGATTTGGTCAGTTGGATGATTTGACCTAATCCTAGAAGATGGTTCAGGTTGTTCAGGTTCAAGTTTAATTGTTTGAGTTGGTTTAATTACTGGTTCAATTATTTGAGTTGGTTCAATTACTGGTTCACTTTCTTCTAGGTCTTGATTTGACATATTTAGGCTTGGTTGAACGTTTGGTGAGTTGGTTAAGTTAGATGAGTTGATTGGGTAAGGTAAATTAGTAGATGTTATCATTTCTTCATCAAATATTACATTTGTAGTTTCTTCAATTTTAAGGGTATATTTATTATAGACCCTATATGACCTACTTGTGGTTGAGTACTCTACAAAAATCACTGGGGTTGATTTTGATTGAAATTTTTCTAAGTAATCTTTAGTATTTAGGATATGTACCTCACACCCAAAAACTTTTAGATAATATATGTTAGGTAGTTTGTGATAATAAATTTCATATGGGGTTTTATTATGTCTTTTATTTATTAGGACTCTATTTTGGATGTAACAAGATGTGTTTATTGCATTTGCCAAAAATTGATTAGATAGATTATATTCATTAAGCATAGTCCTAACAACTTCTTGAAGGGTCCTATTCTTTCTTTCAACTATCTCGTTTTGTTGGGGGATTCTAGGGGCAAGAAAATTCATGTGCATATCCATTAATTTTACAGAATTCATTAAATTTTTTATTTTGAAATCCCCCCTAGTCACTTCTAATTCTTTTGATTTTTTTATCTTTTTGATTTTCAAGTATTTTGCATAAAGTGTTAAATATTTCAAAGGTTTCATCTTTGGTTTTCAAAAACTTAACCCAGGTAAATCTAGAATAATCATCAATAATTACTAAATAGTATCAATTTCCGCTTAGTGACTTGGCTTCATGAGAATCAAATAGGTCTAGGTGTAAGAGCTCAAGTGTAGCTTGAGTTAAGTCTGATTGGACAGGTTTGTGGGTTAACTTTGTTTGTTTACCTTGTTAACATGGGTTACAAATTGAATTTTCAAAGATTCTAAGTTTAGGGATTCCCTTAACTAGTCCATTTTGGCTTAGTTTTGAAACTAATTTTGTGTGGGTGTGTCCTAGTCTTCTATGTCATAACTTGGTTTCTTCTTGTTCGGTTAGAAAATATTTCAGTGTGGATGGTAGGTTAATAATATAAATATTCTTTTTCATATATACCTTAATGGTTACTTCTGGGTCTTGTAAGTTCATAATAAGGTAGTCTGAATTAGTGAAAGTAACTATATATCCAGTATCACAAAGTTGAATTAATGTTGAATAAGTTAATTTAAAATTATCAACCAATAGTACCTTTTTAATAATGAAATTGGAGTTCAATTCAATATTACCTGAACCAATTACCTTAAGTTTGGCATTATTACAAAATGTTACTGAACCTAAATTCTTATACTAGATTTTGGTGAACTTGAATTTGTCTCCAATCATATGTCTGGAGCATCCACTATCCAACATCTACTGGTCCAAATCTTTATGTTCCTACACATAATGTACCCTGATTTGGATCCATTTATATAGAAGTATATATAAGGATGGATGAATTGAGTTTCACTGCCTAGTCCGTCTCACCCAATTTGAGTTATCAGTGATGTTACTCCTATGGGTATTTTTGTGAGACAAGTTTTAGCTTCATTTGTTAGACTAAAAAATATTAAGTTAAGTTTGAAAATTATTAAGTTGAATTTTGAAAAATTATTAAGTTGAACTTCGAAAAGTGTTAAGTTGAATTTTAAATATATTATTAAGTTGAATTTTGAAAAGTGTTAAGTTGAATTTTGAAAAATTATTAAGTTAAATTTTGAAAAGTGTAAAGTTGAATTTTGAAAAATTATTAAGTTGAATTTTGAAAAGTGTAAAGTTAAATTACGAAAAATTATTAAGTTGAATTTTGAAAACTGTAAAGTTAAATTTTGAAAAATTATTAAGATGAATTTTGAAAAGTATAAAGTTGAATTTTGAAAAATTATTATGTTGAATTTTAAAAAATTATTAAGTTGAATTTTGAAAAGTGTAATGTTGAATTTTGAAAAATTATTAAGTTGAATTTTGAAAAGTGTAAAGTTGAATTTTGAAAAATTATTAAGTTGAATTTTGAAAAGTATAAAGTTGAATTTTAAAAAAGTATTAAGTTGAATTTTGAAAAGATATTAAGTTGAATTTTAAAAAATTAAGTTAGGTTTTAAAATTAAATTTTAAGTTAGGTTTTGAAATTAAATTTTAAGTTAGGTTTAATAAATTGAAGGTGAAATTATTTAGTTTTGTGAGATTGGTTAGGTTTGACTAAACTTTTGGGTCCTAAGCATCCCACCCCATTCTAAGTGACAAAACAAGGTATCTTCATCTGTTTTGTGAGATGCATTAATTTTATCTAGGAATTTAAGTTAAAAACTAAGATTTGATTGAACCTTGAGTTAGATTCAAGTTTAACAATTAGCAAATTGAAAATAGATTTCAATAATCGGCTTTTAGGTCTTGGCGAGACACAAGGGTCTTCTTGGTTATCGGAGCAACGATCCTTTCTTAGAAAAAGCCTTTTAAAGAAATTTTATTTTCAAGTTACTCTTTGAGAAACTCTGGTCTAACTAGTCGAGGATGTAACGAGGTAGCTTCGGCTAGTTCCACTGGACTAAAAAGTCCAAATAGGGTACGCCTTACCCTACTTAACTCTTTAGAAATACTTCCCTAATGTACTATCATCTCACCCCACCCTAATACTAGGTTGTGCAAGTTGTTGGTGCGGAAAGCACCAAAGTCAAACCTATGTTTTGATAATGACAACAGGGTTCAAAAGTTAAGTCTTACTTGTTATCTAACATGTCACTTGAGTGTGCAGAGTAAAAAGCCCTAGCGAAGGACTGCTAGGCACTGGCGAAGGAATGCTAGAGTAAAAAGCCCTAGTGAAGGACTGCTAGGCACTGGCGAAGGAATGACAGAGTGAAAAGCCCTAGCGAAGGATTGCTAGGTGCCAGGCAAAGGACAGCTTGGGACTGAAGCCCTAGAGAAGGAATGCTAGGCACCGGGCGAAGGACAGCTCAGCATCCAAGACCTGGCAAAGGACCGTCAGACAAAAGTCCAACCAGAGGAACGGTTGGCATCAGGTACATTCTCCCGAGAGGAGTAGGTGAGGACGCGTTCCCCGTCGAGGGAACAGTATGCGTCGGTTCAACCTAGGGTTCCATATTGGAGACCCAAAGTCAGAACCAAGACAGCTAAGGCTGTATAAACTAATAATTTATTATTTTATTGTGTTATGAACTAACCCTGGATGCAGGACCAAAGGAACGAGTGTCTGCAGCTCAGATAGCCTCAAAGGAGTGAGGAAATGTCTGAGTAGGGCGCCCGGAGTGTCCCGGGCGCCCCGCCCCCAAGGTGCATACAAAACAAGGCAAGTAAGAAAGGCTTCGAACAGCTGCTGGGTGGGCCGCCCCCGCTGCTCCCGGGCGCCCCCATGTGCAAGCCTACGAACTAGAAGCCAGCGAAGCGAAGGGATAAAACGTTGACCCGGTCAATGCGGGCGCCCGAGCGCTCCGGGCGCCCCGAGCGCTCCGGGCGCCCCGAGCGCTCCGGGCGCCCCGAGCGCTCCGGGCGCCCCGAGCGCTCCGGGCGCCCCGAGCGCTCCGGGCGCCCCGAGCGCTCCGGGCGCCCCGAGCGCTCCGGTCAAAGTTGATCCCGAATGTGAAGGGATCAGACGCTGACCGAGGCTGAGACAGATCGAGTGACACGTGGGGGGAGTGCCCCCGACGTCCCGGGCGCCCCCAGACCCTATATAAAGGGCCCTCGACCCCAAGCTTCAAACATCACTTGATTCAACGCTTCAAAGCTCTTCTACTCTCGCGCCTTGCTCCGGAAACCTCCCAACTCGAGCCAACGACGTCCTGCTGCTCCGGAAAAAGTCAATCTACACCGGACGTCGGTAAAGAAGAGTGATTTTTAATTTACTGCACTTATTTCTGTAATCAAATCTTTGTAAACGGATTTTTACGCCTCATATAGAATTGCCCAAAATAAACGATCAACGATCGTGGGCCTTGGAGTAGGAGTCGACCTAGGCTCCAAACCAAGTAAAAATTACTGTGTTCGCGTGTTTGCTTTTATCTTTTGCTGCGCAATTGCTTTTTTCATAAATCCAAATGATTTCCGATATTCACCCCCCCTCTATCGGTTCTCTCGATCCAACAAGTGGTATCAGAGCGGGGAAGTTCAAACTTGGTGCAACCACCAGTTTGAAAATTTTTTGGATTTTTATTTTGTTTTCTGTTCGAATTTTCTTTAAACATTTCGTTCGATTTTTCTTTTTCCTGTTAATCGAGGTTGGTGCAACACCCCTCGTTATTTCATTTTATTCATCCCACACTACTAATCCAAGACCTAGTCTTGGGAAGTTTTTTCTTGTTAGTTTTCTTTTTTTTCAGATTAAATGGCCATGCAAGAAGGATTTAGCACCGCCAGACCTCCACTTTTCAGTGGAGAAGACTTTTCCTATTGGAAAAGTCGAATGGAGGTCCACCTGAAAACTCAGGTGGACATGTGGATCATCATCCAGTCCAGACTGGAGATTCCCAAGAACGCTGAAGGAGTACCTCAAAGCTACTCAGAATGGGACACCGCTCTGAAGCGCAAAATAGAAGCCGACGCAAAGGCGACTCAGACCCTACAATGCGGTTTAACAAAAGAAGAACTAAACCGAGTGGGCCCCTTCAACAGTGCCAAGGAGTTGTGGGCAAAATTGATCGAGCTGCACGAAGGAACATCAGACACCAGGATCAGTAAGAGAGACCTGCTCCTAAACAAACTCTACACCATCAAGATGGCCGACAACGAAATAGCAGCCCAACTCCACTCACAAATCCAAGAATTGATGAATGGTCTTCACACTATAGGTCACAAGGTTGAAAACCGTGACCTAATAAGGTATGCCCTAAATGCTTTCCCTAGAAATACCTTGTGGGCATCTATGGTAGATGCATACAAGGTTTCAAGGGATCTCTCTAAAATTAAATTAGATGAATTGTTTTCTGAGTTAGAACTTCATGAACAGACTAACTGCAATATGGCCGAGAAAGGAATTGCTTTTATTGCAGGAAAAATTGGAAGATCAACAAAGAAGAAGCCACAACCTGAACCCAAGTCTAACTCAGACTCAGATGCAGAAGACGAAGAAGGAGATCAATCTGAGCTGGTCCGACTGGCCCGAAGCTACTATAAAAAAATTGAAGAAACAAGCCAACAAACGGAGGACAAGCCGAAGAAAGGACGAACCAGCTGAACCCGCGAGTGACAAAATCAAGCCCAACGTAACCTGCTACGAGTGCAAGAAGAAGGGCCACTACAAGACGGAGTGTCCAAACCTAAAGGAGAACAAAAAGATAAGAAGAAAGAAAGCACTCCAAGCAACCTGGGACGAATCTTCCTCAGAAGAAGAAGAAGAAGCACCCTAGTCAAACATCCTAGCCCTGACCGCTTCAGAAGAAGTCGAGACCGAGTCAGAGTCAGAAAAGGACGACGGCAGACTGACCTTTTCAGAAGACGGCGAAATCAAGGTAAGCAGTTTCAATAAAAGTCAATTAAACGAACTTATATCTTATCTTTCTCGAGATTTGGCGAAAGCCAAACTCCGAGTCGAATCCCTCCGACAGGAAGTAAAACTCATGAAAGAGGGAGCTGACTCTAAATCCTTAACCGAGAAAGTTCAAAACAGAACTCCTACTCAAGTTGAAAAACTTGAGAAAGAGAACTCCTCCCTGAAAACTCAGGTTAAGGATCTTAGAGTGGCTTTAGAATGATTCACTTCTGGTTCCAAGGGTCTTGACATGATTCTTGGAAAACAGAAGTCCGTTCTAAATCGATCCGGACTTGGGTATAGAACCAAATCCCGACAAAGATCTTCTTTTGCTGTACTGAATCAGCCCAGAGGTAAAGTTCAGGCATGGGTACCAAAACTATGCCTGAACCAACAAACTGGATCAAATCAGTATTGGATCCCCAAGGACAAGATTCACATCTTGCCTAATCATTACCGTGGCTTTAGTCCAGGGGGAGCCAAATTAAAAACTATCTTTATTGTTAAATAGAATTTAATTCTTACAATTTGCCTGATTGATTGTTTATTTAAATTTCTGCAATTTACTATGCCTAGACTTAGGTTAGTTTAAGGACTAAACAAACTTAACTTAAACTTGAAAACATAGTATTGGGTGGAGGTGAGATGATAGTACGTTAGGGAAACCAATTCTAATAAGATCAAGTTCACTTGATCTCTTTAGACTGGTGAAACTAGCCGAAGCTACCGATCCAAAATCCAAACTAGTTAGACCAGAACTTTTTCAAAAATTAATTTTGAAAATGAAATTTCATTAAACGGCTTTGTCAAGGAAAGGGTTGATGATCCAATAAGGCTACGGCCAAAGAAGGCCTAGTGCCTCGCCAAGACCTGAAAGCTAATTTTTGAATTTCAAATTCAAATTACTTTTTGTTAAATTCAAATCTAACACAATTTTCAATTAAGTATAGATTCAAATATGTTCTTTCAAAATAAACTGTTTTCAAAAATTAATTCAAGGTGTTCAAAATAAATAATAATTTTTTCAAACTAAATCTTACTTATCAAAACCTGTCTCACAAAACCTATAAGGCTAACGTGATTGAAAACCCTAGATTTGGGTGAGACAGACTAGGTAGTGAAACTCAATTTAAGCTATTCCTGACTCTAATTGGATCCAAATCAATAAAACTCTTTATGTGTAGGAACATAAAGATTTGGACCAATGGATGTTGGATAGCGGTTGCTCCAGACCCATGACTGGAGATAAATTGAAGTTCACCAATCTCAAGCTCAAGAACCTAGGCTCAGTAGCATTTGGCACACTCAAGGTAATTGGGTCAGGTAATATTGAGCTTAAATCTAACTTTATTATTAAGAAAGTTCTTTTGGTTGAAAACTTCAATTTTAACCTGCTTAGCATAAGTCAGTTATGTGATTCTGGTTATATAGTCACTTTCAACAATTCTGACTGCCTGATTAGAAATGTACAAGACTCAGAAACCATGGTTAAGGGCACTAGGAAAAATAATGTATACACTATAAACCTTCCCCTAGTACCCAAATGTATGTTAACTCAGTTAGAACAATCGAACCTCTGGCATAGGAGATTAGGTCATACCAATTTGAGAACTATCTCAAAAGTCACCCAACTTGGCCTAATCAAAGGTATCCCCAAAATTAAAAACAATGAAAACCTAATATGTGAATCATGTAATCAAGGTAAACAAACCAAATCTAATCACAAATTAATTCAATCTGACCTAACTCAAACCACACTTGAGCTCCTCTACCTTGACCTATTTGATTCACATGGAGCCAAGTCACTAAGCGGGAACCGATACTGCTTAGTAATAGTTGATGATTATTCTAGGTTCACCTGGGTTAGGTTTCTAAAAACCAAAGATGAAACCTTAAAACTATTTAATGATTTCTGTAAATTGATTGAAACTCAAAACAACACCAAAGTTAAAAGACTTAGAAGTGACCACGGAGGAGAATTTGAAAATCAACGGTTCGAGGAATTCTGTAAAGTCAATGGGTATTTACATGAATTTTCATGTCCTAGAACCCCCCAACAAAATGGGATAGTCGAAAGAAGGAATAGAACCTTACAAGAAACCGCTAGGGCTATGCTCAACGAATTTAGCTTAGCAAACCAATACTGGGCAGAAGCAATTAGTACGGCTTGTTACATCTAAAATAGGGTTCTGATTAACAAGCGACACAACAAAACACCCTATGAACTGTACTACCATAGGCTCCCAAATCTACACTACCTAAGGGTCTTTGGATGCAAAGTTCATATCCTAAACACCAAAGACTACTTAGGGAAATTTCAATCCAAATCAACCCTAGGTATCTTCCTAGGATACTCAACCACAAGTAGAGCCTATAGAGTTTACAACAAACAAACTAAGAAAATTGAAGAAACAACTAACTTAATATTTGATGAAGAAGTCAACTCAACATCTGATAATCCAAACCTAACTTCATCAAATTCTGATCAAGAAAATAATGAACAAACTAGTAAACCCTTAATTGAATCCTTAAACGAACTAACTATTGAACCAATTAATGAGTCAACTGAACCAACAAATGAACCAGCCCAAAGAGCCGAATCAAACAGTGAACCAAACCGACCAGCCGGACCTGAGGCTGAACCAAGTTCTAGGAGAACCAAGAAACCCAGACATAGTCACCCAACTGATCAAATTGTGGGTGATCCAACTCTAGGAGTCAGGACTAGATCCTCCTATAGAAACCTTAGCCAAATAGCTATGATATCAAAAATAGAACCCAAAACTATAGATGAAGCCCTACCTGACCCTGATTGGATTATAGCTATGCAAGAAGAATTAGCCCAATTTGAAAGGAACCAAGTCTGGGAACTAGTGCCTAAACCGGAAGGCAAATCCATCATTGACACTAAGTGGGTCTTTAGGAATAAGCTAAACGATCAAGGTGAAATAGTTAGAAATAAAGCCCGCTTAGTAGCTAAGGGATTCAGCCAAGTAGAGGGACTAGATTACGATGAAACATATGCCCCAGTAGCTAGACTTGAGTCCATTAGAATGTTATTAGCCTTTGCATCCCACAAAGGATTTAAGCTATACCAAATGGATGTAAAGTCAGCCTTCCTAAATGGATTCATTAAAGAAGAAGTTTATGTAGGACAACCCCCTGGGTTTGAGGACTTAGACAAACCTGACTATGTTTACAAATTAACTAAAGCACTATATGGGTTAAAACAAGCACCTAGGGCTTGGTATGAACGTTTATCAACCTACTTAACCTCTAAAGAATTTAAACAAGGACAAATTGACTCAACTTTATTTATTAAAACCCTAGGAAAAGATATATTTATTGCCCAAATTTACGTAGATGATATAATCTTTGGATCCACCAACACAAACTTCCTAAAAGAGTTTGTCAAGATAATGGAAAATAAATTCGAAATGAGCTTGGTTGGTGAGCTTACCTTTTTCCTAGGACTACAAATCAAACAAATTAGAGATGGAAACTACGTCCATCAATCCAAATATGCTAAAGAGTTAATAAAGAAATTTAAAATGGATCACTCTAAAAGCATAAATACCCTCATGGCAACTAATGTAAAAATAGATAGTGACCCTGATGGTAAGCCAGTAGACCTCAAACTGTATAGAAGTATGATAGGTAGTCTACTGTACCTTACAGCCAGCAGACCTGACATTTTTTTTACTGTAGGGATGTGTGCTAGATACCAAACCTGTGCTAAGGAAACACACTTAGCAGCCCTAAAAAGAATACTAAGATATGTAAAGGGCACCCTAAATGTAGGGATTTGGTATCCTAGAACCTCAACCTTCAATTTGTCAGGATATTCGAATTCTGACTGTGCTGGTTGTAAATTAGATAGAAAGAGCACAAGTGGAAGCTGCCAACTGTTAGGAAATAGTCTAGTAAGTTGGTGCAGCAGAAAACAACACTGTGTAGCTCTGTCCACAACTGAAGCTGAGTATGTAGCCTTAGGAGAATGTGTAGCACAATTTTTATGGATGATGCACACTCTTAAGGACTTCCAGCTCAACTACACCCAAACTCAAGTATTTATTGACAATATAAGTTCAATCAATCTAACTAAGAATCCAATCCAACATTCCAGAACAAAACATATAGAAGTTAAACATCACTTCGTAAGAGACCATGTAGCCAGGGGTGAGATAGTACTTAAACATATAGACTCAAAATCCAACTTAGCTGATATATTCACAAAACCATTACCTGAGTCTGAGTTCAGCTCACTAAGAAGGCAGTTAGGATTGTGCTCTGTAGAATAGATTAACTCTACTGTTGATTTTCTTACTGCTTTACTTGATTTAGAAATCAGTTTCTAAAAGAACTTGAAAAACTATTGTTTTTAAAATCAATTTTAAAAATCTTTTCGGACTTAGTTTTTTTCAAAACTACCCCCTTTCAAAACTAGGGCTTTTTCGCAAATGGACTTAGCCTAGGCTCTAACCCTAGAACTGCATGCACCTATAGATTTAGAAGCCAGCATCTCACAAGCACTTTAGGGTACTTTGATTGATAACCTAGAAGGGGTTGAGATGCTTAGGTCTTTGCCTTAATTCAAGATGCTTTAAGTCAGTGCATCTGCAGTAATTGGGGCACTAAATACAACTTTTACAGCAATCAAGTTAAGTGTCAAGTTTAGAAAATCTAACTTGAACAGAAACACTTAACTTGACTAACCCTAGCGAAAACTACTGCTTAACAGTTAGTAAGTAGCTAAATGGGTTAGACAGGTCCCTACAAGAGAAAAATAACTGATTTGGTCTAAGTCTTGGTTCAGTACAGCAAAATCATATGAATATTTCTCCTTTATGAAAGTTATTTCTTTTATGCAATTTAATTTCTGCTATATCTATCTGTTTTTGATATATGGCAAAGGGGGAGAGATAGGAAAGGAGAGAGCTCAAATTTTTTCAAAATCTCAAAATCTTTTTTCAAAAAGTTAGCTACTTTTCAAAAGCTTCTCAAAAACTTTTCTAGAAATACTTAAGTTTATTAAAAACGTCTTGAAGTTATTCAAAAGTACTAAGTTTTTATAAGTGCTTTAAGCTTAAGTTTTTCAAAAACTTTTAAAAGTACTTTAAGCTTAAGTTTTTCAAAACTTTTATAAGTACTTTAAGCTTAAGTTTTTCAAAACTTCCATAAGTACTTTAAGCTTAAGTTTTTCAAAACTTCTATAAGTACTTTAAGCTTAAGTTTTTCAAAACTTCAATAAGTACTTTAAGCTTAAGTACTTTCAAAATTTACTAAGTACTTAAATTATTTTAAAATTTACTAAGTACTTAAATTATTTTAAAATTTACTAAGTACTTAAATTATTTTAAAATTACAAGTACTTAAAGTATTTCAAAATTTACTAAGTACTTAAATTGTTTCAAAAATTACTAAGTACTTAAATTGTTTCAAAGTTTACTAAGTACTTAAATCCTACTAAGTACTTAACTTAAAGTTTTCAAAACTTTTGAGTACTTTAAACTTAAGGCTTCAAATCTTTTTAGTACTCTAAACTCATGCTTTCAAAAATTCCTCTATGTACTTTTAAAGCTTAAGTTATCAAAAGATTTCCAAAGTACCTAAACTTAAGTTTTCAAACTACAAAATCATTCTAAGTAATGTTTTTGTTAAACTTAGAACCCCACAAAGTTTTGAAAAATCTAGGGGGAGATTTCCTCCAGGGGGAGGGAACAAATTTTTATGCTTTTGATTAAACTTAACTTTTTGAACTAAGGTTGCCATAAATCAAAAAGGGGGAGATTGTTGGTGCGGAAAGCACCAAAGTCAAACCTATGTTTTGATAATGGCAACAGGGTTCAAAAGTTAAGTCTTACTTGTTATCTAACATGTCACTTGAGTGTGCAGAGTAAAAAGCCCTAGCGAAGGACTGCTAGGCACTAGCGAAGGAATGCCAGAGTAAAAAGCCCTAGCGAAGGACTGCTAGGCACTGGCGAAGGAATGCCAGAGTGAAAAGCCCTAGCGAAGGACTGCTAGGCGCCAGGCAAAGGACAGCTTGGGACTGAAGCCCTAGCGAAGGAATGTTAGGCACCGGGCGAAGGACAGCTCGGCATCCAAGACCTGGCAAAGGACCGTCAGGCAAAAGTCCAACCAGAGGAACGGTTGGCATCAGGTACATTCTCCCGAGAGGAGTAGGTGAGGACGCATTCCCCGTCGAGGGAACAGTAGGCATCGATTTGACCTAGGGTTCCATATTGGAGACCCAAAGTCAAAACCAAGATAGCTAAGGCTGTATAAACTAATAATTTATTATTTTATTGTGTTTTGGACTAACCCTGGATGCAGGACCAAAGGAACGAGTGTCTGTAGCTCAGATAGCCTCAAAGGAGTGAGGCAATGGCTGAGTAGGGCGCCCGGAGTGTCCCGGGCGCCCCCAAGGTGCATACAAAACAAGGCAAGTAAGAAAGGCTTCGAACAGCTGCTGGGCGGGGCGCCCCCGTGCTCTCGGGCGCCCCCGTGCTCCCGGGCGCCCCCGTTGCTCTCGGGCGGCCCCAGCATCCCGGGCGCCCGCAGCGTCCCGAGCGCCCCCATGTGCAAGCCTACGAACTAGAAGCCAGCGAAGCGAAGGGATAAAACGTTGACCCGGTCAATGCGGGTGCCCCGAGCGCTCCGGGCGCCCCGGTCAAAGCTGATCCCTAATGTAAAGGGATCAGACGCTGACCGAGGTTGAGACGGATCGAGTGACACGTGGGGGGGGGGGGCGCCCCCGACGGCCCGGGCGCCCCAGGCCCTATATAAAGGGCCCTCGACCCCAAGCTTCAAACATCACTTGATTCAACGCTTCAAAGCTCTTCTAGCCGACGACGTCCTGCTGCTCCGAAAAAAGTCAATCTACTCCGGACGTCGTTAAAGAAGAGTGATTTTTAATTTACTGCACTTATTTCTGTAAACAAATCTTTGTAAACGGATTTTTACGCCTCATATAGAATTGCCCAAAGTAAACGATCAACGATCGTGGGCCTTGGAGTAGGAGTCGACCTAGGCTCCGAACCAAGTAAAAATTACCGTGTTCGCTTGTTTGCTTTTATCTTCTGCTGTGCAATTGCTTTTTTCATAAATCCGAACGATTTCCGATATTCACCCCCCCCTCTATCGGTTCTCTCGATCCAACACAAGTTTCAATCAAGTTAGGGCCTTATCAAACCATTTCTAATCCTATGTATGACATTTTTATATAAATAAATAAACAAGCATCAAGCAATAAAAAAATATTCAAGAAAATCATCTAATTCTGGACTAAAGTCTCGATATGAACTATCTAGGGTGTGAATCTTATCTTTGGGGGTCCAATATTGATTTGGTCTTGCTTGATTAATCAAGCTTATTTTTGGGACCTATGCTTGGACTCGGGTTCTAATTTGGTTCAATACAGAATAATAGGATTTGTAACATGAGTTGGTTCGGTAACCAAGTCCGGATCGGTTGAGAATAAATTTCTATTTTGCAAGAATCATGTCAAGATTCTTGGAACCCAAGGTAAACCCTTCCAGCGCAACTCTATGTTCCTTCACTTGAGTTTTCAAGGAGGAATTCTCTTCCTCAAGTTATTGAACTTGAGTTGAGGTTCCTTCCTAAATGGTCTCCGTCAAAGAGCTTGAGTTGGCCTCCTCCTTCAAGACTTTTACGTCCTGTTGGAGGGACTAAGCCCGGATGTTTACATTGGCCAACTTACGTGATAGATAGGAGATTAGATTTATAACTGAGACTCGGGATAACCATTTACAATGATTCGGCCATCTTCTGATATTGATAGCTTTCCAATTCCGCCGCATTCTTCCAGCTCTGTTTCTGACTTGGTGTCGAGTTCTTCCGAAGCCGTTAGCGTGAGGAAGTTGGATTGCGGTGCTTCTTCTTCATCTTCTGATGACAACTCATCCCACGTGGCTTAAAGCGCCATCTTCCTCCGAGTCTTCTTGGCCTCCTCTACATTGGGACACTCCGATTTGTAGTGACCGTTCTTGTTGCACCCATAACAGTTAACTTTGGTCTTTTCTTTTTGACTAGTACTTGGTTCAGTTGGATCATCCTTTGGTTAAACCACCTTCTTATTTCTTTGTCCTTTAATCATCTTGTAGTAGTTTTGAGCCATTATGACTAGCTAGGGATGATTGATTTCGTCGTCGTCAGATTCTGAGTCGGAATCACACACGGGTATCGGTTGCGCCTTTTTCTTCTTTAGTTTACTTGGGACTTTACCTGCAAAATGAGCAACACCTTTCTTGACCTGTGTAGAGTTAGTCTATTCATGCAATTCTAATTTTGAAAATAATTTGTCTAATTTAATTTTTGAGAAGTTCCTCAAAATCTTGTACTCGTCTACCATAGATGCCCACAAAGAATTTCGAGGAAAGGAGTTTAGAGTATACCTGATTAGGTCCCGGGTCTCTACCTTGTGGCCGATGGTGTCGTTCATTAGTTCTTGAATATGTACGTGGAGCTGTGCAGTGGTTTCTTCATCTTGCATCCTCATATTGTAGAGTTTCTTTAGTAGAAGATCACGCTTGTTGATTCTTATATCTGACATTCCTTCGTGCAGCTCGATCAACTTGTTCCGATCCAGAGCTCCTTTGCACTGCTGAAGGGGCAGATGCGGTTGAGTTCTTCTTTGGTTAGGCCACACTGGAGGGTTTATGTTGCCTTGGCGTCTGCTTCAATCTTTTTCTTTAGTGGGGCATCCCACTCTGAGTATCCCTGAGGTTCTCCTTGAGCATTCTTTGGGATTTCCAATCCAGCTTGGATAATTATCCACATCTCCACCTGAGTTTTTAGGTGGACCCCCATTTGGCTCTTCCAGTAGGAGAAATCTTCTCCCAAGAAGAGAGATGGTCGGGTGGTGTTGTAACCTTCTTGCTGGGCCGTGGAAAGTTTTGAAAAAACAAAAATAAGAAAATTGGTTCCAAGACTTGGTCATGGATTAGTAGTGCGATATAGAAGTAAATAAATAAAAATTCCTGAGTGGTGTTGCACAAACTTCAAGAAAACAAGAAAAACCATGAATGAAAAAGAATTAAAAAGAGAATATTAGAAAAAATGCAATAATACCTTTTCTGATAGAAAATCACAAAAAATCTGAAAAACTTGTTCAATTGGCGGTTTCTCCGAGATTGAGTCACCCGCTCTGATACCACTTGTGGGATCGTTATGATTGAAAGGGGGGGGTGAATATCGATAACATATTTTTTTGGAAATTAATTGAGAGTAAGCACAGTGGAAATAAAGAGCTTCGCAAGATAAAACACTGTTAACATAGTTTGTTTTACTTAATTCGGAGTCTGTGATGGCTCCTACTCCAAGGCCCATGATCCTTGACCATTTTCTTTGGGCAATACTATAAGTGTACAAGTATAATGATTTAAGTACATAACTGAATTGAAAACTTTATACCAACGAACCTAAGAAGAACAATAGAACTTGTTAGAACAGCGTGCCATTGATCTTGAGCATTGTTGGTGCAGAAAACTTGAGCAAGGAAGTTGTCGTAGTGTTTTCGAGTGCTTGAGTTGATGTTCAAAGAAAAGGGGGTGAAACCCCTTTTATATTGGATCACGGGCACCTGATAGGCTATAGGGGCGCCGTACACGTCACCTAAATCAGCCGTGTCCTTATCCGCAGACTCGGCCAACATTTATCCTGTTTTTTGGCGCTTGGGATCACTAGGGCACTTGGGAGCAGTGAGGAGCTTGGGAGCTAACGTGGTGCAACTGCCAACTCAGCTTTGCCACCTGTCCAGAAAACCCCTCTGCGGCGCCTAAGTCCTTAAATGCCTGGGGTTCTTGGGCGCCTAAGCCCTCTCAGGTGCCCCTGATCGCAACAACTGGTTCCTTTAGCTTGCAACCAAGGTTTGTCCAAGAACACAGTAGAATAACATAAATGTATGCATGAATGACAGCCAAGCTGTCTGGTTCTGACATTGAATTTCAAATGAAATCTTAGATCAAACCCACGCCTACTATTCCCTCTTCTGAGAAACGCGCCCTCACTTAGTCCACTCTGGAGAAGCTACCATTTTCCAACCGGCTCCTCTGGTTGGACTTTTGCTAGGCCTTCGAGACTCCCGTATCTCGAGACATTCGCACCTCGACCCGTCTCTACTTCTGCCCATAGTCCTCGCTTGTCTAAGTCTTCGGTTCCTAGTCCTCGACCAGGTCTTCCTACCTAATTCCTCGAACCAAGTCTTCGTGCCCAACCCTCGGTCAGGTCTTTGGTGCCCAGCCCTCGGCTAGGACTTTATTCCCTGTACTTGACCAGGACTTCGTGCTCAGCCCTGCAGGTCAAGACTTCGTGCCTAGGTTAACTAGTACTTTCCTGCACACTTAGTAAACTCATTAGATCACCACATAATCTTAACTTTGAACCCTTTGGCATTATCAAAACTAGGTTCGATCTGGTGCTTCGACACTAAAATTGCCTTTTATGCAGGACAAAATAAAGAGGCCAAAATCAAATCAACATAAAAGATGAATCCGAGTTTGAGTCAGATTCAGACTCACACAACGAAGAGGAACTTGCAAACATAATCCGAAGAATGTTTGCTAAGAGAAGAACCAAGAAGTCCCAAGATATGCTAAGTACATTAACTACATCAAAGACTGAAATCACTTGCCTCAAATGCAACAAAAAGGGTCACTTCAAGCATGAGTGCCCTAATCTGAAGGAGGAGAAGCCTAAGACATCTAGAAGAAGAAAGGCTCTCAAAGTGACTTGGGACGAAACCTCCTCAGACGAGTCTGATTGGGATGAACCAAAGTACTCAAGCCACCTAGCTCTAATGGCAAGATCCGAACTCGAGTTCGAACCCGAGTTTGAGTTAGAATACGAAGAGCAAGAGGTATATTTACTTTCAAATTTTCAATTATGATAGTTAAATTTTTAGTTAAAAAGTTGACAAAGTCCAAGGATCAGATTAGCTTACTCCTTGAGGAGGTTAGCCAACTCAAACCCCTCAACTAGCCAAGTTCAAGAAAGAACTTCAACTGACGTTGCAAAACTTGAGGAAGAAAATTCCTCCTTGAAAGGATAAGTTGAGGGACTCAAGACAAGGTTGGACAAGTTTAACTTGGGCACCAAGTACCTGAACATGATGCTTGGGTCTCAAAACAAATCTGGACTTAGATATAAATCCAAATCAACTAATAAGTAATCTTTCATTGGTTAGTCAAAACGTTAGTAACCAAGTACAAACATGGGTTCTGAAAACTTCCTTAATAAAGCAAATATGACCAAACCAATACATTGTACCTATGGATCAAATCTATTTTCAAAATAATAAACTTAAATTTCAAATAGGAGGTAGCAAGTTAGTTGTCACCTTAATAACTCAACTTACCCATATGGGTACTTAGTGTTGGTGCAGAAAGCACCCAAGTCGAACCTGTGTTTTGAAAATGGCAAAAGGGTTCAAAAGTTTAGGTATAATGTTTATCTAGCATGTTACTCAAGTGTGCAGGAAAATTCCTAGTGAAGGACAACTAGGCACCTGGCGAAGGAATGCCAGGATACAAAGACCTAACGAAGGACTACTAGGCACCAGGCGAAGGACAGCTTGGTACTGAAGACCTAGCGAAGGACTGCTAGCACCAGGCGAAGGATAGCTTGGTACTGAAGACCTGGCGAAGGACAGCTGGGCACTTGGCGAAGGACTGCTGGGCAAAAGTCCAACCGGAGGAGCCGGTTGGCATCTGGTAAATTCTCCCGAGAGGAGTAGGTGAGGACGCGTTCCCCGTTGTGGGAACAGTAGGCGTCGGTTCGACCTAGGGCTCCATTTGGGAGACCCAAAGTCAGAACCAAGACAGCTAAGGCTGTATAAAACTAACATATTATTGCTTTATGTTGTTTTTGTACTAACCCTGGATGCAGGACCGAAGGAACAAGTGTCTGCAGCTCAGAGAGCCTCAAAGGAGTGAGGCAACAGCTGACCAGGGCGCCCGGATTGTCCCGGGCGCCCCCAAGGTGAATACAAAATAGATGAAGCAAAAGGAGTGCTTCGACAGCTTATGGGCGGGCGCCCCGGATGGTCCGGGTGCCCCCAGGTCAACCCAACGAAGCAGAAGCCAGTAAAGCCAACGGATAAGAGTCGACCCAGTCAACCCGGGTGCCCACAGTGTCCCGGGCGCCCCCGTTAAAGCCTGATCCCGAATTTTAAGGGATCAGAGCTGACCGAGAGGAACTCGGATCAGCTGACACGTGGGGGGGGCGCCCCCGACGTCCCGGGCGCCCCCAGGGGCTATAAAAGGGCCCTCGACCCCAAGACTTCAATCAATCAATTCGTCCAACGCATTCATGCTCTTCTGCTCCCGCGCTCTGCTCCGGAAACCTCCCGACTCGATATACAAGCGCCGACGACGTCCTTCTGCTTCAAAAATACAATCTACACCGGACGTCGGTAACGAAGAGCTTTCGTTAAAGTTTACCGTACTATACTTGTAATACAATCTTGTAAACTGGTTTTGCAAACTTATAGAATTGCCCGCAAAAAATGGTCAACGACCGTGGGCCTTGGAGTAGTAGCCGACCGCGACTCCGAACCAAGTAAAAAACTTGGTGTTTGCGTGTGTTTGATTTAAATTTCCGCTGCGTAATTTCTCTAACTGTTAATCCGAACGTTTTACGATATTCACCCCCCCTCTATCATTTCTCTCGATCCAACAAGTGGTATCAGAGCGAGGAAGCTCAAATTTGGTGCAACCACCAATTTGAGAATTTTTCGGATTTTTACGAATTTTTTTTATTTTTTTTGTTTGAATTTCTTCTCGTTAATCGAGGTTGGTGCAACACCCCTCGATAATTTTTTTTACTTTATCCCGCACTACTAATCCAAGACCAAGTCTTGGGATATTTCTTTCCTATTAGTTTAATTTTCAGATAAGATGGCCATGCAAGAAGGCTTCAGCACTGCAAGACCACCTCTCTTCAGTGGGGAGGACTTCTCCTACTGGAAGAGCAGAATGGAGGTCCACCTGAATACTCAGGTGGACATGTGGATAATCATCCAGTCCGGACTGGAGATTCCAAAAAATGCTGAAGGAGTACCTCAAACTTACACAGAGTGGGACACCGCTCTGAAACGGAAGATTGAAGCTGATGCAATGGCGACCCAGACCCTCCAATGCGGCTTAACAAAAGAGGAGCTGAACCGGATGGGTCCATTCAACAGTGCCAATGTAACACCCAATAATTTTCTGGTATTATTAGAGATTTTTCAGAATTTTTCTAGCATTTTTTGAAATTAAA
>JAGFNQ010006642.1:0-105044 GCA_024364735.1 Boesenbergia rotunda
CTAAGGTATGAATCATCCACAACAATTGCGATATACTCTCTCCCATGGCGATATATTCTGCCTCGGTAGTGGAAAGAGTAACACAATGTTGCTTCCGACTCGACCAACTTACTAAGGACGAACCTAAGAATTGGCAGCCCCCACTAGTGCTTTTCCGGTCCAACTTACATCCAGCGTAGTCAGAATCCGTATAGCCCATCAAATCAAAAGATTCGGTACGGGGATACCAAAGACCTACACCAATTGTGCCCTTGAGATATCTCAAAATTCGCTTAACAGCAATTAGGTGTGATTCCTTGGCACAGACTTGATATCTAGCGCACATACCTACAGCAAATAGTATATCTGGTCGGTTGGCTGAGAGGTATAGCAAACTACCTATCATGCTTCGATATTGAGTTAGATCAACAGGTTTACCACTCTCATCACTGTGTAATCTTGTGTTTGTGGCCATGGGAGTGGTTACCTCTTTCGAATCACTCATATTGAATTTTCGAAGCATTTCATGTGTATACTTTGATTGATGCACATGGATACCATCGCGAGTTTGCTTGATTTCAAGTCCAAGGAAGAAAGTCAACTCTCCCACTAGACTCATTTCAAACTCACTTTCCATGTGTCCAATGAACTCATTTAAATAGCCCTTGTTGTTTGAGCCACAGATTATGTCATCGACATATACTTGGGCTACAAATATATTGTCACCATCTCTTCGTAGAAATAGTGTAGGGTCTATTTGGCCTCTAACGAAGCCCTTTTCAATCAAGAATGTCGACAACCGCTCATACCAAGCCCGGGGTGCTTGTTTAAGGCCATAGAGTGCCTTTTTGAGCTTGAACACGTGGTTTGGATATTCGGTACTCTCAAACCCCGGAGGTTGTTCGACATAGACCTCTTCTTTAATCAAACCATTTAGGAAGACCGATTTGACATCCATTTGAAATAATTTGAAGCCACGGTGTGCTGCAAATGCAAGCATCAATCGGATGGATTCTAATCGTGCCACGGGAGCATAAGTCTGATCATAATCAAGACCTTCAACTTGACTGTAGCCCTTGGCAACCAAGCGTGCCTTGTTTCTAATGATTTCTCCCTTGTGGTTTAATTTGTTTTTGAAGACCCATTTAGTTCCAATAATGGTGGTCTTCTTAGGTCTAGGGACTAAGTTCCAGACTTGACTCCTCTCAAATTGACCTAGTTCATCTTGCATTGCAATGATCCAATCGGGATCATTTAATGCTTCATCAATTTTTCTAGGTTCAATTTCAGAAATGAGAGCAACTTCATTAGCCTCATTCCTGAAGAATGATCTAGTCCTAACCCCTTGATGGATGTCTCCAACAATTTGGTCTTGGGGATGACTAGAGGCTAATCTAGTTTGCCTTGGAGTTGGTGGTGCTTCTTGAATAGATTCACTAGACATGAGTTCAACCTCAGGATCCGGCTGATCAGTGGGTTGTCTAGGTTCACCGTCATCGGACTCATCACCATCAACAACACTTGGAATTTCATTCAAACTAAGTCCCCTTAGTTCGAGTTGAACTCCTTCTACATTTTCTGACTGGTCAATTGATTTCGGAATTTCTTCAAAAACCACATCAGAAGACTCTTCAACTAATCTAGACTTCTTGTTATAGACTCGGTAGACTTTACTAACGAGGGAGTACCCGACTAGTATCCCTTCATCAGCCTTTGCCGTGAACTTTCCAAGGTGATCCTTGGTGTTTAGGATGAACACCTTACAACCAAACACCCTAAGATGTTTAACCGTAGGTGGTTTCCCAAACCAAAGTTCGTGGGGAGTCTTTCCTAAAAACCTATGAATCAAGACTCTGTTTTGCACATAGCAGGCTGTATTTACAGCTTCAGCCCATAAGTAACTCGGGAGTGAGTACTCATTAAGCATGCTTCGTGCAGCCTCTTGAAGAGCACGGTTCTTCCTCTCTACAACACCATTTTGTTGTGGTGTTCTAGGAGTAGAGAACTCATGTCTATAACCCTTGTTTTGGTAAAATTCTAAAAACCTTTGGTTTTGAAATTCACCTCCATGATCACTTCTAATTGTCTTAATTGTTAATGATTTTTCATTTTCAACTCTTCTACAAAAAGAAATGAAAATATCTAAAGTTTGGTCCTTATGTTTTAAAAAGAAAGTCCATGTATATCTAGTGAAATCATCAATGATAACAAAGCAATATCTACTTCCATTCAATGATATGATGGTACTACAATTAAATAGATCCATGTGAAGTAAATCTAATGCATTGGAAGTACTTACAGCGCTTTTACCTTTATGTGCAGATTTTGTTTGCTTACCCATTTGACACGCATCACATAATTTGTCTTTTTCATACTTGATGCTCGGTAAGCCTCGAACTAGTCCCTTGGTGGTCAACTTCCGGATGTTCTTCATGTTCACATGTGCTAGCCTCCGGTGCCAAAGTGTGGAGTCTTCTTCTTTTGACATGAAGCACTTAGCAAAAGCATTAGTAACACTTTTAAATGAAACTTGATAAATATTGTCTACTCTTGCACCTACTAGTACCGTGTCCAAGGTGTCATTTTGTCTAACTAGACATTGACTTGGTTGGAAGTCAATTGTATAACCCGTGTCACACAATTGACTGACACTTAGGAGATTAAACTCCATCCCCTTGACTAGAAGGACATTTGAGATTCTAAGACATTCGGATATTTGAATGTCTCCTATTCCTATAACCTTAAGGCTACCATTGTTACCAAATGATACATTACCTCTACTCTTCTTGTGAAATGTGGTAAACAATGATCTATCCCCGGTCATGTGTTTGGAGCATCCACTATCAACAAACCAAGTTGATAGATGCTCCCCCTCAATCATAACCTACACAATTCGAAAAATAGAAGTCTTAGGTACCCAAACCTTCGGACCTAAAGTATCAACTAAACATGACTTAGGCACCCATGCCTTGACAACTTTCTTTTGGATTTTGGGTGTCCTAGATTGTCTCATGTCAGTCCTAGACATGAGAGATACAAATGAGGGTTCCTTAGGGCGGTAACCAATACCGACCCTATTGTAGACTGCCCTTTGGGCATTGAGGATCATATCTAGGGTCTTAGAGCTATTTGAGAATTTCCCAAGAATATTCTTGAGCTTCTCAACTTCACTCTTCAATGATTAGTTTTCCTCTACTAACACATTATCATGTAAATCACTGATTTCCTCAACCTTAGAGGATTTCAAGCTTACAATCTCATGTTTCAATGATTTAATTTCATCTTCTAGTAATTCAACATGCAAGTCATCAATGTTATCATCCCTAGAAGCTTTCAATTGATCAATTTCTAATTGCAATGCTTTAACTTTGTTTTTGGATTTCTTAAGCATACTAGTTAAACATGCAATTGCTCTATAGCATTTTTCAAGCTCGGGAGAAGTTACCTCTTCATCATCCGAAGATGATGAAGCCATGTTTGCGGAGCTTGAAGATTCACCACTGCTCTCCTCTCCAAGAGCCATGAGAGCCACTTGCCTTGTGCTCTTCTCCTCCTTTTCATCATCGGATGAACTGGAGGATGACTCATCCCAAGAAGCCTTCAAAGCTTTCTTCTTCTTCTTGGATCTCTCTTCTTTTCTTTTGGATTTCTCCTCCTTCTTAAGCTTCGGACATTCATTCTTGAAATGCCCTTTCCTACCATACTCAAAGCAAGATGCATTATTCTTATCAAGTTTGGATTCACTAGTGTTACCTCTCCTTTTGAAACGTCGGTCTCTTCGCATCATCCTCCTCACAAAGTTAGCCATTTCGGATGAAGAAGAGCTGCTGCCATCCTCCTCGGAATTGGATTCGGATCCGGAAGAAGATGAAGATGATGAGACCTCCTTCTCCTTCTTCTTCTTAGTGACTCAATCCCCTGCAACTAAGGCAATCCCCTTCTCCTTGGGGCCTTTGTTAGCCATTTCATGCAATTCCATCTCACATAATAAGTCATCTAATTTTACAATAGATAAATCCTTGGATACTTTGTAGGCATCCACCATGGATGACCACAAAGCATTCCTTGGAAATGCTTTCAAGACATACCTTATAAGGTCGCGATTCTCGACCTTTTCATCAATTGAATGAAGTCCATTAAGGACTTCCTTGAACCGGCTATGGAGCTCACTTACCGACTCATTCTCCTTCATGGAGAGATTTTGGAGTTGACTGAGGAACAAGTCCCTCTTTGCAATCCTAGAGTCCTGGGTGCCTTCATGGAGCTCTATGAGTTTGTTCCACAAGTCTTTTGCACTTGTGAAGGGACCAACCTTGATGAGTTGGTCTTTGTTCATGCCACATTGTAGAGTGACAACCGCCTTCGCGTCGGCTTCACTCTTCCTTGTTTGTTCGGCAGTCCACCTCCATGACTCAAGTTCTTTGCCTTCATCATCCTTAGGAGGGATGAATCCCTCCTTCACCGCGAACCACGTATGGATATCCATCTTCAAATAGTATTCCATTTTTGATCTCCAATATTGGAAGTCGGCGCCATCAAAGAATGGAGGTCGGGTGGTGGAGAAGCCTTCTCTCAATGCCATCTTGTTGAGAACTCTCGGTTGTTAAGCCGTAAACAGAGCACCTTGCTCTGATACCACTTGTCGGGAACGAGATGGCTAGAGAGGGGGGGGGGTGAATATAGCCAATCACTTCTTCTTTGAAGAGTTATCAAATTTCTGCACTCGAAGTTATTAATAGCATAGCGGAAGTATGAAAACAAAACTTGCAGAAACTTAAACCAAAACCTAACTAGCAAGATTAGCAAGATCGCTAACAAGGAGATTTTACAAGGTTCGGGGATAACTTGCCCCTACTCCTTGGCGTGCCCTTAAGGTGGGCGATCCCTTGATCGTCGGCAGATCAAGCCCCGGTAATCACCGGATATGAAGCAACCTCCTTCTCGGTGGAGAAACCTCTCCACAGTATGTTTCAAATCAGGATATAGTTTAAGCACAAAGAACAACAAGAAGGATCTTACTCAAACACTTAGCAAGGACAAAAACACAGCAAGCTTCCCTGAGCTCCACCCAGTGGCGATCTCACGCAAGAACCCTTCTCCGTGTCTTCCCACTGTCGGACTCCAAGCCTCTTGTCTTCTCCTTCAAGTGCTCAAGTATGATGATTGCTTTTCAATAGCTTGCTCAGAATGATCGAAGAACTCAAGAACAACAAGCTTGATGTGGAACACAACACAGGAACTCAAGAGCACAAGGATCGAATCGTTATTGAACACCACAACTCCCGTTCCTTTTGTTTCTCCGCTAAGCACCAGATGATCTCATCTCCAGCAGCCTACAACTGCCTCACTACCAACGCGCCAGCTACACTGAACCCTAACTGAACTTCCTGAGCTCCCTCAGCAAAGCTTCAGTCAGCAGCTTCAGTCCTGTATCCAGCCGTTGCAACCTGTGTGGAGAAAGGGACAAACCTGCTCCAAGGAAAGCTCTCTTTGACTTCTCCTTGAGTGTTTGAATCCTCCCCTGTCACCTGAAACTTACTCAGAGCATTAGAGCAGGAAATCAAGCAGCATATCAAATATCAGAGAAAAGTGGCAGCGAATCGTTTGTGTTCAGACGTGATCAGAGCGTCTGACAGTGCAGTTTGAATTAAAGTGATCGGTCACCGGACCGATCAGAGAGCCTCTTGATCGGTCACCAGACCGATCAGGCTGGTTCCAGAGCGATCAGGCTTCCTCCTGATCGATCCCCAACGCTCAATCAGGAATCGCGATTTCCTTGAGATTCTCCTGGACCGATCACCAGACCGATCCCAGGTCGTGGATCGTTCATCGGACCGATCCACCCTTATATTGAGCGATTTCTGAGTTTCGCAGGCTAACCCTCCTGATCGGTCACCGGACCGATCAGGCAGCCTCCTGATCGGTCACCAGACCGATCAGAACCTTACCAGACCGATCAGGATCCGTCCTGATCGATCATAGAGAGGAACCTGCGACACTTGATCGTTCTCCGGAACGATCTGCACAGTGATCCTGATCGGTCACCAGACCGATCAGGAGCAGTTCAGCAAGGGAACTCAACCTCACTGCTTGCTCCCTGATCGGTCACCAGACCAATCGGAGCCAGTCAATGGGTGAAACACATACTCCCTGATCGGTCACCAGATCGATTAGGAGCAACACAGTAGGTTCCCAACCTCACTGTGTGCTCCCTGATCGGTCACCCGTCCGATCAGTCATCGCTGGATCGGTCACCAGACCGATCCATGAAGGAGCAGCGTGCCAGAATCCCTGATCGATCATCAGACCGATCCAGGAACTCAAACTCAGCCCTCCAAGCTAAGTTTCCATTCACCTTAGCCCTCCAAGCCAAGGATTTTCCATCTAACTCTCCAAGTTGGGAATTTGCACCTAACCCTCCAAGTTAGGACTTTTCACCTAGCCCTCCAAGCTAGGACTTTTCACCTATCCCTCCAAGCTAGGACTTTTCACCCAACCATTCCGAGTTAGAACATCATTCAACCTAGCCCTCCAAGCTAGGCACCTGACCCTCCAAGCCAGGACTTTTTCTCCTAATTCTCCAGGATGGGAATTTGCACCTAACCCTCCAAGTTAGGACTTTTCACCTAGCCCTTCAAACTAGGACTTTTCACCCAACCTTTCCAAATTAGGACTTTTCAACACCGAGCCCTCCAAGCTAGGCCTTTTCCAAACACCTAGCCTCCTAGACTACGATTTTCAACACCTAACCCTCCAGGTTAGGATTTTCCATCACCTAGCCCTCCAGACTAGGATTTTCCATACCATGCCTGATCCCCGATCAGGACTTAATCATAATCAACATGATCAACCTAAACTAAAATCGATGTCAACAACAAAACAACAATCAGGGCCAGAATGCATCAACAGTTATTACCGGATAGGAAGCAACCTCCTTCTCGGTGGAGAAACCTCTCCACAGTATTTCAATCACAGATGAAGTTTAAGCAGAAAGAAACAACAAGAAGGATCTTACTCAAACACTTAGCAAGGACAAGAACACAGCAAACTTCCCTGAGCTCCACCCAGTGGCGATCTCACGCAAGAACCCTTCTTCGTGTCTTCCCACTGTCGGACTCCAAGCTTCTTGTTCTCTCCTTCAAGCGCTCAAGTAATGGATGATTGCTTCGCGAAAATCAGTAGCTTGCTCAAGGTGATGAAACTTCAAGAACTTAGCAAACTTGTTATGGAGAACTCAAAGCGCAGCAAGAAGACTGTATTCGAACTCTGCTTCCACGAAGCCAGCTTCCGCTCTTTTGATTCTCCACACAGCACCAGGTGACAACATCCTCCGTAGCCTCCAGCTACCACACTGCCAATGCCAGCTACCACTGAGCCCTCTCTGGTCTTCCTGAGATCCCCTCAGCCAAGCCCCAGTCCCGGCTCCAGTCTGCAGCTCGGCCGTTGCAACCTGAAATGGAGAATCGGACAAACCTGCTCCAAGGAAAGCCTCCATTGACCTCTCCTTGAGTGTTTGAATCCTCCCCTGTCACCTGCAGCTTAATCAGAGTGTTAGAGTAGCGTATCACACAGTAAATCAAGTATCAGACGTAAGTGGCAGCAAATCAGATACGTTCAGATGCGATCAGAGCGTCTGATAGTGCATTTGAATTAAAGCGATCGGTCACCGGACCGATCAGAGCGACTCCTGATCGGTCACCAGACTGATCAGGCTAGGTCCAGACCGATTAGGCTCCATCCTGATCGATCCCCAACGCTCGATTAGAAATCGTGATTTCTTTGTGACTTCTCCTGGATCGATCACCAGACCGATCCCAGGTTGTGGATCGTTCACCCGACCGAACTGTTAGTAATATGAGAGAAGTGTCCTAAGGCAATCGCCTTATGATTGTAATCATTTACTTTAATAAAGGAATATTCACTATTTGAGTATACATGTTCGTGTATTTGATTAAGATCTTAAACTCATTTACTTAATGTCCGCAATACAATTCACAGCATGAGAGAATTTGTGATGAATTGACAACTAGTGATTATCTCTACATGTGCAATTGTGAAGTATTGAAATTGTCCCTAGTCGATGAATTGATAAATACGGACACTATCAATTCTGTTGAGACTAGCATGGGTTATTCTCTAATCAGCTGATTCTCACTGGATGGTGACATTGGGATGCCCGGAGATAAACATGAATGCTAGTTAAGGGAACTAGTTCATTGGAGTGACTGGCTGTAAAACTTCATATGGTAGTCTACATATAGACATGTCAGTGAAGTTCTTACTGCAGCGTAAGTGCGATGTTCCTTTGACTTGCGGTGTTCAAGTCATCTTGGTCATGGAGACTTATACTTTGACATCTTAAGCAAGCATCTTCAAGGAGGTGTGGACCCAGGATGGTTGGGTATATGCCGAAGTGCCCGAAGATGTTTGAACAGCCTACAAAGGATTCACCACTCCTTGCGAGGAGATGTATACCCAAGGCCTATCGTCGGATTGTTACTTGAAGCCTCTGGCCAGAGCATGACATGTTCAAAGTATGAATCTCTTAAAGACATGAGAGTAATTAGAATCCGTTGGACGAGAAAGACATTACATGGGCTAGGTGTGACGTAGTCAGCCTAGTGGGGACTAACACACATAGACCATGTCCTCAACCAAGTGGGTATAAGTTGGTGAAGGGAATGAGGCACGATTCATTAGAGCTGCTGAAGGGTTTCAGAATAATTTCTAAGGTCAACCGTTGATCTTTCGATTAATTGGGGATCATGATGTACTACTAGGTGTCACTCATGATCGTTCTATAATTGATGAATTATAGACGGCCAACATAAATCGAAAGCCTATTTAGTCACACGGACTTCGAGTAATCCGAGGGATTTAAAACGAGTTGAAAAATTAGATTTTCCGATCAAGAGAGATAAGTCGAATCTGAATTTTCAGAGACGCATCGGAAGCATAAAATGGTTAAGTCTTTTGAAGACTTATTGAACGAATTAAATGAGTTTAATTCGTGAGGTCATGGCTTGGGTTTGGCCAGCCAAAGAGGGTTCCCACCCTCTTTGTTTGGCCGACCACATTAAAAGGGGAGAAGCAAATTGTTTGGTTCAAATTATAAAATAAACCGAGCGCGGTTTGTTTTATAAAATTATGGATAAAGAAATTTATATAAAGAAATTTATATAAACGGATTTATTTTTCATGGAAATTCAAATGAACCATGGATTGGTTTATTTTATTTTATAAAATCAATAATAGATTGATTTACCATGATAATGAAATTTATCTAAAGAAATTTATATAAAGAAATTTATATAAAGAAGTTTATATAAAGAAATTTCTTTCCATAAGAAAAGGGAGACATGGTTGTTTTTATTGTAAATTAAATTATGATAAAAACTTGGCATGATGGAATAATTCATAGAAAAATTTATATGATAAATTTCTTATGAAAATTTATTCCATAAAAGGGTTATTCAATTCGAAAAATAAATAGGATTTAATTAATGTATGTTGATGCATTCTTTATCATTCTTCTCACATAAGCTCAATTTGTATTTCTAGGATAATCACTCGATCATGTCTTCTCTGAATTTGCGTTTCATTTTGGACACCAATAAGCTGACTAGGCCAAACTTCATGGACTGACTTCGAAACCTGAGGATAGTCCTCAAGGCAGAAAAGCTTGCTTATGTCCTTGAAGATCAACTTCCCAACCGTCCTCCAGAAGATGCAACTCCAGACCAGTTAGTGGCCTATCAGAAACATGTGACCGATTCTGAACTTGCGAGTTGCATCATGCTAGCCGCTATGGTACCTGAGCTGCAAAAGCAGCATGAGCATATGGATGCTTATATCATCATCTTCCATCTTCATGAGTTATTTGACGAGCAGGCGAGATCCGAAAGGTTCGAGGTCTCCAGACTCCTCTACACCTCTAAGATGCAGGAAGGCACTTCTGTCTCACAGTTTGTGTTGAAGATGTTGGGGTACATTGAGCGACTGGGCACACTGGATTTTGCAATGGATCATGAACTAAGTATTGACTTAATTCTGCATTGTTTGCCCAAAAGTTATTCACAATTTGTGATGAACTATCGGATGAACAAGTTGGAGACTACCATTCCTGAGTTGCTCAACCTGCTGAAGACTATAGAGCCTTCTGTGAAGCAGAATCAAAAGACAGTACTGTTAGTTGGTTCCTCAAAGAAAGGCTCTAAGAGGAAGGCCAAAGAACAGAATAAGGGAAAGAAGAAAAAGACCAAAAAGACCGAAAAGACCCAAAAAGGCACTTGCCATCACTGTGGCAAGGAGGGTCACTGGCGAAGAAACTGCAAGGTTTATCTTGAGTCCTTGAAGAAGAAGGCATCTGATGCCCCATCCTCTTTAGGTATCTTCGTTATTGAATGTCACTCTATATCCTCAACCGCCTGGGTACTTGATACTGGGTGTAGCTCACATATATGTAATGACATACAGGGGCTAAGGAATAGAAGAAGACTCGTCAAGGGAGAAGCGAATCTGCGAGTTGGAAATGGAGCAAAGATTGCTGCTGTTGCCATCGGAACATATTTGCTAAAGCTCCCTATTGGACTTGTCTTAAAGTTGGATAATTGTTATTTTGTTCCTTCGTTAATAAAGAATATTGTATCTATTTCATGCTTGAATGAAAAGGGTTATCATTTAACTTTTTGTAACAATTGTTGTTACATAACTTTAAATGGTGTTCTTTATGGGACCGAAACTTTGTGCAATGATATCTACACGTTAGATTTATCCGGTGACATTTTCAATATCGAAGTTAGCAACAAACGTGCTCGAATAGATAATCAAATAGACTCCTATACGTGGCATTGTCGTCTTGGCCATATAAGTAAGAAACGCATGACCAAATTACACCGATGTGGAATTCTGGAATCATTTGAACCCGGTTCATTTGATACATGCGAATCATGCTTAAAAGGCAAGATGGTCAAATTACCCTTTTCCGGAAAAGGTAATCCAGTGGGAGAATTGCTTGGTCTAATACATACTGATGTATGTGGACCAATGTCAACTCTTGCACAAGGAGGCTATAGCTACTTTATTACCTTTATCAATGATCACTCACGATTCGGGTATGTGTTCTTGATGAAACACAAATCTGAAGCTTTTGAGAAATTCAATGAGTTCAGAAATGAAGTAGAGAAATAGCTTGGCAAAAGTATTAAGATACTTCGATCCGATCAGGGTGGTGAATACTTAAGTCAAGAGTTTCAAGATTATCTTAGGGACAATGGGATATTGTCTCAATGGACTCCGCCGTATACACCACAGCATAATGGTGTATCTGAGAGGCGTAACCGAACCTTGATGGACATGGTTAGATCCATGATGAATCATGCAACTCTTCGAAAATCCTTTTGGGGCTATGCGCTCAAGACAGTTGTTTACTTGCTAAACAGAGTCACGACCAAGGTAGTCTCTACTACTCCATATGAGACGTGGAATAAAAAGAAACCTCACTTAACTCACCTTAAGATATGGGGTTGTCCTGCTTATGTGAAGCGGACTGTATCAGACAAATTGGATGCTAAGTCTGATAAATGTCTATTTATTGGATACCCTAAGGAAACAAAGGGTTACCAATTCTATCATCCCTTGGAACAAAAGGTGTTTGTTTCAAGGCATGCTGTATTTCTGGAAAAAAAATTTCTTTTACAAGAAAACAGTGGGAGTAGTATTGAACTTGAAGAAGTTCAAGAAAATCCAATAGACATTACAGAGACACCTAGTCTAAACCCACAACCAATAACTCATAATGATGAGCTATCAGTTGAATCTAAAACAACACCACTACTTCGTAGGCCTGATAGGACACACAATATTCCAGAGAGATACGGATTTCTCGTAAGTGAATCGAACGACGTGTTACTCATTAGCGATGACGAACCTATCAGTTATGATGATGTTCTGAAAAGTTCAGAAAGGGACAAATGACTTGAAGCCATGAAGTCGGAAATGGATTCCATGTACGAAAATCAAGTATGGGACTTGGTTAACCCACCTGAAGGGATTAAGCCCATAGGGTGCAAGTGAGTTTTCAAGAAGAAAACCGATATGGAAGGTAATGTTGTTATCTTTAAGGCTAGACTAGTGTCTAAAGGATATCATCAAAAACAAGGAATTGACTATGACGAAACCTATTCGCCAGTAGCTATGCTTAAATCCATTCGGATGCTCCTGGCCATAGCAGCTCATTATGATTATGAGATATGACAAATGGATGTGAAAACATCTTTCCTTAATGGAAACCTACTTGAGGATGTATATATGATACAACCTGAAGGTTTCACATCGGTTGATAAAACCAAAATATGCAAGCTTCGACGATCCATATATGGACTAAAGCAACCATCCAGGAGCTGGAACACCCGTTTTGATGAGACAATCAAAGAGTTTGATTTCTCACAAAATCCTGACGAACCTTGTGTGTACAAGAAGGTTAGTGGGAGTGCAGTCGTATTCCTATATTATATATCGATGACATATTACTTATAGGAAATGATATATCAGTCTTACAGTCGGTTAAAATTTGGTTGTCCAAAACTTTCTCCATGAAAGACCTGGGAGAAGCAACCTTTATCCTTGGGATTAGAATCTATAAAGATAGATCAAAACGGTTGCTTGGTCTTTCGCAGTCTACATATATAGACCGAGTGCTAAAAAAGTTTAGCATTTCGGAATCCAAGAAAGGTTACCTTCCCATCAGGCATGGGATCAACCTTTCAAAGTCTATGTGTCCACGCACAGAAGACGAGAGGATTTACATGAATAAGATTCCTTATACATCCGCGATAGGATCTATCATGTATGCTATGTTATGTACTAGGCCCGATGTATCGTATGCTCTGAGCGTCACAAGCAGATACCAGTCTGATCCAGGAATGGATCATTGGTCGGCTGTCAAGACAATCCTTAAGTACTTAAGAAGAACTAAGGATGTGTTCCTAATATATGGAGAAGGAGATATGATAATATGTGGGTATACAGATGCCAGTTTCCAGACAGATAAGGATGACTCCAAATCTAAGTCTGGATACGTATTTATTTTAAATGGAGGTGCAATAAGTTGGAAGAGTTCCAAATAAGACACTGTAGCGGATTCTACCATGGAAGCGGAATATATTGCGGCTTTGGAACCAGCAAAAGAAGCAGTCTGGATCAAGAAGTTTGTCTCAGAACTTGGTGTGGTTCCAACCATTGATGAAGCAATACCAGTTTACTGCGACAACAATGGAGCTATTGCACAAGCAAAGGAACCAAGGTCTCATTAGCGATCCAAACATGTGCTTCGCCGCTATCATCTGATCAGAGAGATTATAAGTAGGAATGATATACAAATTGAGAAAATTCCCACTGAAAGGAATTTAGCGGATCCTTTAACTAAGGCCTTACCTCAAAGCAAGTTTGAGACTCATGTTAGAGCCTGTGGTATTGGATACCGTAACGATTGGCATTAGGCCAAGTGGGAGTTTGTTAGTAATATGAGAGAAGTATCCTAAGGCAATCGCCTTATGATTGTAATCATTTATTTTAATAAATGAATATTCACTATTTGAATATACATGTTCGTGTATTTGATTGAGATCTTAAACTCATTTACTGAATGTCCGCAATACAATTCACAGTATGAGAGAATTTGTGATTAATTCACAACTAGTGATTATCTCTACATGTGCAATTGTGAAATATTGAAATTGTCCCTAGTCGATGAATTGATAAATACGGACACTATCAATTCTGTTGAGACTAGCATGGGTTATTCTCTAATCAGCTGATTCTCACTGGCTGGTGACATTGGGATGTCCGGAGATAAACATGAATGCTAGTTAAGGGATCTAGTTCATTGGAGTAACTAGCTGTAAAACTTCATATGGTAATCTACATATAGATATGTCAATGAAGTTCTTACTGCAGCTTAAGTGCGATGTTCCTTTGACATGCCGTGTTCAAGTCATCTTGGTCAAGAAGACTTATACTTTAACATCTTAAGCAAGCATCTCCAAGGAGGTGTGGACCCAGGTTGATTGGGTATAAGCCAAAGTGCCCGAAGATGTTTGAACAGCCTACAAAGGATTCACCACTCCTTGCGAGGAGATGTATACCCAAGGCCTATCGTCAGATTGTTACTCGAAGCCTCTAGCCAGAGCATCACATGTTCCGAGTATGAATCTCTCAGAAACATGAGAGTAATTAGAATCCGTTGAATGAGAAAGATATTACTTGGGCTAGGTGTGACGTAGTCAGCCTAGTGGGGACTGACACACATAGACCGTGTCCTGAACCAAGTGGGTATAAGATGGTGATGGGAATGAGGCACGATTCATTAAACCTGCTGAAGGGTTTCAGAATTATTTCTGAGGTCAACCGTTGATCTTTCGATTAATTGGGGATCATGATGTACTACTAGGTGCCACTCATGATCGTTCTATAATTGGTTGATTATAGACGGCCAACATAAATCGAAAGCCTATTTAGTCACACGCACTACGAGTGATCCGAGGGATTTAAAACGAGTTCAAAATTAGATTTTTCGATCAAGAGAGATAAGTCGAATCTGAATTTTTCAGGGACGCATCGGAAGCATAAAATGGCTAAGTCTTTTGAAGACTTATTGGACGAATTAAATGAGTTTAATTCGTGTGGTTTTAGCTTGAGTTTGGCCGGCCAAAGAGGGTCCCCACCCTCTTTGTTTGGTCGGCCACAACAAAAGGGAAAACCGAATTTTTGGTTCAAATTATAAAATAAACCGAGCGTGGTTTGTTTTATAAAATTATGGATAAAGAAATTTATATAAAGAAATTTTTATAAAGAGATTTATTTTTCATGAAAATTAAAATAAACCATGGATTGGTTTATTTTATTTTATAAAATCAATAATGGATTGATTTACCATGATAAAAAAATTTTATATAAAGAAATTTATATAAAGAAATTTCTTTACATAAGAAAAGGGAGACATGGTTGTTTTTATCCTCCTTCTCTCCCTCTCCCTCCTCTAGTGCCGCCGGCCCTAAAAGGAGGACCCCATTGTTGCCGTGAGCTTCATCCACCAAGCAGCTGTCGAAGAAGAAGAAGCGGGCGCAACTCCTTCCTTCCTCCCGGAATCTTGATTCCGTTCTTCGTTTGGTGGTTAGTCTTCCCATCTCTCTCTTGGTATTCTTGTCGTGCCTTTGGAGAATCTAGTAGTTCTTGTTGGCACAAAACTCATGGCTTTGCGAAGTCATCCCGAAGAAAACTCGGCGTGGATGCGAATAGAGGCGGAGCTTCCAAGGGACGCTTACGTTTGGATCTTGTCCCTTCCTTCGAGTTACGCGAGGTATTAAGTAAATTAGTTTACTTTCTGCAAAATTTAATATATTATCATGTCTACACAATATAAGGTTGCATGCTTAGATGTGTGGTTAAATAATTTGGGAAATTATTTATGCTAAATCTTCCGCTGCACGTAATAAATTTTAAAATTACGAACCCGCATCCATGTCAACATGCACCCGGTCCCAACACTATCCTCAGGTTTCGAAGCCAGTCCATGAAGTTTGGCCGGTCAGCTTATTGGTGTCCAAAATGGAATGCAAATTCAGAGAAGACATGATCAGGTGATTATCCTAGAAATACAAATTGAGGTTATGTGATGAGAATGATAAAGAATGCATCAATATACATTAATTAAATTCTATTTATTTTTCGAATTGAATAACCCTTTTTATCTATTCGGAAGATCGTAGGAATATCTCCAAATAGGTTGATATCCAACCATAGATAAGAACAACCATGGTTAGAGTCCATCAAGTTATTCTTAGCTATGAAGGTAGGTAATTATACCGATTACATATTATACATATGTAACTATCACATTATGCTATCAACTAATTGAATGTTTGCATAAATCATTGGGTTGTTAACTCATTAATAAGTATGCAACAATATACATAGCACCCAACTGGACCTCTCTTTATATCGACCTTGGCTGTGGCACAACAAATCGATGCTCCAAGCTTAAGGCTGACCCATTAATCAAGAAATAGCTTTAATATGGTTGGAGCTCATTCAACCGTTTAGTCAAGCTTGGATGTGTCCAACAACCAAAACTATGGATTGACCTCTGACTCCAACTATATTAATCATAAACTAATACCATGGTTTGAACATGTTAAGATTCAAGCCGGGCATGGATGTGTCCATCAACCCAAACGAGAAACAAAACTCCGGTTCTAACCATATTAATGGAAGGTGTTGGCCTTAATATTTTGTAAGTGTTTTGGGTCTCATCCTTTTCTTTTATGCACATTCATGACATATAATTATGTCATGTTCTAACGATTTCCTTAATAAAGTATGTATGTGACTTGATTTATCAAGTCTCATTAATTGAATTAAGAACCGGATTTCCTAATTCTAATTTCATACTTTATTCAAGGAATTATTTTGGGAAATAATTTCCTGAATTATCATAATCAATTTCGGAAATAATATGTTTAAAACTTTGATTTCTCTAAATCAATCTTATTAAATTAAGAGATAGATTCCCTTAATTCAACCACATATTATTTTCATAAAAAACTTATTTAAGGAAATATACTCTATAGGAAACAATTTTCCTAATTAATTTTGGAGACAATAATATGTAAGAGCATCACCTCATAAATAAAATAAGGAAATTATCGTTTGAGAATCACCTCAAAAATTTTCAAGATTTGATCACATATTTTATTTATGGAAAATTAATATCAATAACTTAATTTGGACGGCTCCACGAGGCTCAATCCAAATTAAACATTTGACAGCTTAAATTCAATTTAGGAAATTTAATTATAACAACTAACTTTAAATTGGACGGCTCCCCTGATAGTAATATGAGAGAAGTGTCCTAAGGCAATCGCCTTATGATTGTAAACATTTATTTTAATAAATGATAATTCACTATTTGAGTATACATGTTTGTGTATTTGATTGGGATCTTAAACTCATTTACTGAATGTCCGCAATACAATTACAGCATGAGATAATTTGTGATGAATTCACAACTAGTGATTATCTCTACATGTGCAATTGTGAAGTATTGAAATTGTCCCTAGTCGATGAATTGATAAACACGGACACCATCAATTCTATTGAGACTAGCATGGGTTATTCTCTAATCAGCTGATTCTCACTGGCTGGTGACATTGGGATGTCCGGAGATAAACATGGATGCTAGTTAAGGGAACTAGTTCATTGGAGTGACTGGCTGTAAAACTTCACATGGTAGTCTACATATAGACATGTTAGTGAAGTTCTTACTGCAGCTTAAGTGCGATGTTCCTTTGACTTGCGGTGTTCTAGTCATCTTGGTCATGGAGACTTATACTTTAACATCTTAAGCAAGCATCTCCAAGGAGGTGTGGACCCAGGATGGTTGGGTATAAGCCGAAGTGCCCGAAGATGTTTGAACAGCCTACAAAGGATTCACCACTTCTTGCGAGGAGATGTAACCCAGGCCTATCGTCGGATTGTTACTCAAAGCCTCTGGCCAGAGCATGTCATGTTTGGAGTATGAGTCTCTTAAATACATGAGAGTAATTAGAAATCCAAAGGACGAGAGAACGTAACTTGGGCTAGGTGTGACGTAGTCAGCCTAGTGGGGACTGACACACACAGACCATGTTCTGAACCAAGTGGGTATAAGATGGTGAAGGGAATGAGGCACGATTCATTAGAGCTGCTGAAGGGTTTCAGAATTATATCTGAGGTCAACCGTTGATCTTTCGATTAATTAGGGATCATGATGTACTACTAGGTGCCACTCATGATCGTTCTATAATTGGTTAATTATAGACGGCCAACATAAATCGAAAGCCTATTTAGTCACACACACTACGAGTAATCCGAGGGATTTAAAACAAGTTGAAAATTAGATTTTCCAATCAAGAGAAATAAGTCGAATCTGAATTAATCAGAGGCGCAACGGAAGCTTAAAAATGGCTAAGTCTTTTGAACGCTTATTGGGCGAATTAAATGAGTTTAATTCGCGAGGGCTTTGGCTTGGTTTAGCCGGCCAAAGAGGGTGCCCACCCTCTTTGGTTTGGCCAGCCACTACAAGGAGAGAAAACCAATTTATTTGGTTTATTTTATAAAATAAATCAAGCGCGATTTGTTTTATAAAATTATGGATAAATAAATCTATATAAAGAAATTTATATAAAGAAATTTATATAAAGAAAATTGTAGAAATTTATTCTTTTTATGGAAATTAAAATGAACCATGAATTGGTCTAATTTTAATTTATAAAATCAATTATGAATTGATTTTTCCATGATAAGATAATTTCATACAAATTTTATTCCATAATTAAAAAGAGAGATGTATTTGTTTTATTATAAAGTTAGTTATAATAAAACTAGGCATAACGGAATAATTCACAAGAAAATTTATAAGATAAATTTTTTATGAAAATTTATTCCGTTAATTCCGTTAAAGGGGAGACTTGGCAAGGGAGAGGCTACTATATAAAGGAACCAAAGGCAAGCCTTGAATTCCAATCAATTAATCAAGAGATTAGTAGCTCCCTCTCTCCCTCTCTCTCTAGGGCCGGCTCTCTCTCCTCCCCTAGGGCCGGCGCATATCCCAAGGGTGGTCGAGAGCTTCATCCACCAAGAAGGTGCCGAAGAAGAAGAAGCGGATCGCGACTCCTTCCTTCCTTTCCCGGAATTTTGATTCCGTTACTTGGTGGTTAGTTTCCATCTTTCTCTCTTGATATTCTAGTTGTGCTTTTGGAGAATCTAGTAGTTCTCGTCGGCACAAAACTCGTGGCTTTGCGAAGTCATCCCGAAGAGAACTCGGCGTGGACGCGAATAGAGGCAGAGCTTCCAAGGGACGCTACGGTTGGATCTCGTCCCTTTCTTCGAGTTACGCGAGGTACAAAGTAATTAGTTTACTTTTCTGCAAAATTTTAATTTATGATCATGTCCACACATCATAAGGTCGCATGCTAGATACGTGGTTAAAAATAATTTGAGAAATTATTTATGCTAATTCTTCCGCTGCACGTAAATATTTTAAAATTTATGAACCCGTATCCTTGTCAACATGCGCCCGGTCCCAACATCCCCGAGGCTCAATCGAAAATAAAGAATTTTGTAAATAATTTAATTTCCAATTATAAATTTAAATGTCAATTAATATTCCCATAATTTGTCTAGATTTTCTTGAAAGAAAGTGTCCAAAATTGCGAGCTTTCCATAAATGGAAAGTTTCCAAAAATAAAAGGTTTTCAGAATAATTGTAAGTTTCTGGTAAAAAGAAAACTTATGTTTTTCCAAAATTAGAAAATTTCCAAAATAGAAAATTTCCATAATAGAAAGTTTCCAAAAATGGAAAGTTTTCACAATTATCATAAAATTTCAGAAACAAAGATATTTCAAAAGTTTGCGAAATTTCATGAGGATTTCCAAACTTTGAAATTCCTAAATCGAAAATTTACCATAATTGGAAAGTTTCCATTATTGAAAATTTTCTAAAATTGAGATCATGATAAAGCTTTCCGCAAAATAATTATATGATTATGTCGAACACAAATCTCGCCTCTGATACCACTGTTGGGACCGGGTGCATGTTGACATGGATGTGGGTTCGTAATTTCAAAATTAATTACATGCAGCGGAAGGTTTAGCATAAATAATTTCTCTAAATCATGTAACCACACATTTAAGCATGCAAGTTTATCTTGTGTAGACATGATCATATATTTAAAATTTTGCAAACACATAAACTAATTTAAGTATTACCTCGCGTAACTCGAAGGAAGGGACGAGATCCAACCGTAAGCGTCCCTTGGAAGCTCCGCCTCTATTCGCGTCCACGCCGAGTATCTTCGGGATGACTTCGCAAAGCCACGAGTTTCGTGTTCTCGAGAACTACTAGATTCTCCGAGAACACGACAAGAAAAACCAAGAGAGAAGTCGGAAGACTAACCACAAAAGGATGGCCGGAATCAAAATTCTGGCGAAGCAAAAGAAGAGGCTTGCGGCAAAAAGTTCCTTGCGGCAAACTCTAATTCCGGCAGCACCTTCTTTCGGCCAAGAGATGGCCGGAGCTTCCTTCTCCGACAGCAGGTGGTGGTCGGTAGGGAAAGGGAAGGGGAGGCCGGCTGGTGCTCCTTCTTGGGGCTGGTTGGCGCACGACAAGAAGGGGAGAAGAGAAGGAGAGAAAGTGAGGGAGAGAGCATATGCCTTCATCTCTTTGATTATCACCCAAGCCTTGCCTTGGGTCCTTTATATAGTGGCCTCTCAACCATCAAGCCTCTCAAATATGGAATAACTTATTCTATCATGCCAAGTTTGATTTTATATCATGGTTAAAATCATATTTTAATTCATGATAAAAAATCAATCAAGTCTCTTCTCTCCTATGGAATAAATTTCCTTATCATGGTAAATCAATCCATGATTGATTTTATAAACCAATCCATGGTTCATTTTAATTTCCATGAAAAATAAACCAAACCTTGGTTTATTATATAAAAATTTATATCATCCATAATTTTATAAAATAAACCACACTTGTTTTATTTTATAAATTAAACCAAAAACTTGGTTCTCTCCCTTTGTTGTGGCCGGCCAAGCAAAGAGGATGGAGGCCCTCTTTGGCCGGCCCATCCAAGCCACGCCCTAATGAATTAAACTTATTTAATTCATCTATTAAGTCTTCAAAAGACTTAGCCATTTTACGCTTCCGATGCGTCTCTGAAAAATTTAGATTCGACTTATCGTTTGGCTCAGCCAAACTTAATCTCTCTTGATTGGAAAATCTAATTTTCAACTCATTTTAAATCCCTTGGAATACTCGTAGTCCGTGTGACTAAATAGGCTTTCGATTTATGTTGGCCGTCTATAATTAATCAATTATAGAACGATCATGAGTGGCACCTAGTAGTAGATCATGATCCCCAATTAATCGAAAGATCAACAGTTGACCTCAGAAACAATTCTGAAACCCTTCAGCAGCTATAATGAATCGTGCCCCATTCCCTTCACCATCTTATACGCACGTGGTTCAGAACATGGTCTAGTGTGTCAGTCCCCACTAGGCTGACTACGTCACACCTAGCCCAAGTAACGTTTTCTCGTCCTACGGATTCTAATTACTCTCATGTATTTAAGAGATTCATACTTTGAACATGTCATGCTCTGGCCAGAGACTTCGAGTAACAATTCGACGATAGGCCTCAGGTATACATCTCCTCGCAAGGAGTCGTGAATGCTTTGTTGGCTATTCAAACATCTTCGGGCACTTTAGCTTATACCTAATCATCCTGGGTCCACACCTCCTTGGAGACGCTTGCTTAAGATGTCAAAGTATAAGTCTCCATGACCAAGATGACTTGAACACCGCAAGTCAAAGGAACATCGCACTTAAGCTGCAATAAGAACTTCACTGACATATCTATATGTAGACTACCATATGAAGTTTTACAGCCAGTCACTCCAATGAACTAGTTCCCTTAACTAGCATTCATGTTTATCTTCGGACATCTCAATGTCACCAGCCAGTGAGAATCAGTTGATTAGAGAATAACCCATGCTAGTCTCAACAGAATTGATAGTGTCCGTATTTATCAATTCATCGACTAGGGACAATTTCAATACTTCACAATTGCACATGTAGAGATAATCACTAGTTGTGAATTCATCACAAATTCTCTCATGCTGTGAATTGTATTGCGGGCATTCAGTATATGAGTTTAAGATCTCAATCAAATACACAAACATGTACACTTAATAGTGAATATTCATTTATTAGAATAAATGATTACAATCATAAGGCGATTGCCTTAGGACACTTCTCTCATATCACTAACTGCCGGACCAGCTTGGGTCGATCTCTTTCGCTGACTTCTGAGTCTGAATCTAAATCAGACTCAGGCTCAGGTTGAGGCTTCTTCTTGGTTGTCTTTCCAGTTTTACCTGCAATAAAGGCAATGCCTTTCTCGGCCAGTGTGCAGTTAGTCTGCTCATGTAATTCAAGTTCGGAAAATAGTTCATCTAATTTAATTTTAGACAAATCCTTTGAAACATTCTACGCATCTACCATAGATGCCCACAAGGTGTTTCTTGGGAAGGCGTTAAGGGTATACCTGATCAGATCACGATTTTCTACCTTGTGACCGATGGTGTGGAAACCGATCATCAGCTCCTGAATTCTGGCGTGGAGCTGAGCTACAGATTCGTTGTCGTACATCTTGATAGTATACAGCTTGTTCAGAAGTAGGTCCCTCTTGCTGATTCGGGTGTCGGAGGTTCCTTCATGTAATTCAATTAGCTTACCCCAGAGTTCTTTTGCACTGTTGAATGGACCCACCCGATTCAGCTCCTCTTTAGTTAGGCCACATTGGAGCGTTTGGGTCGCTTTGGCATCAGCTTCAATTTTCTTTTTGAGTGAAGCGTCCCAATCAGTGTAAGATTGTTGTACTCCGTCAGCATTCTTTCGTATTTCCAGTCCGGACTGGATTATTATCCACATGTCCACCTGAGTTTTCAGGTGGACCTCCATCCTGCTCTTCCAGTAGGAGAAGTCCTCCCCACTGAAGAGCGGTGGTATTGCGGTTCTGAAGCCCTCTTGCATGGCCATTAAGGATTTACTGAAAAAGAAAGAGAAAAGGGAAAAAGTGTCCCAAGACTTGGTCTTGGATTAGTAGTGCGGGAAAAAAAATAATTATCGAGTGGTGTTGCACCGGTCTCGATTAACGATAAAATTTCGAAGAAAAAATTAAAACAATTTGAAGAAAATCCGAAAAATTCTCAAATTGGTGGTTGCATCAAATTTGTGCTTCCCCACTCTGATACCACTTGTTGGATCGAGAAAATACGATAGAGAGGGGGGGGTGAATATCGTAAAACATTTTCGGATTCGTAAAGAGAATAAGCAGTGGAAAATAGAAAAACACACACGCGAACTTAAGCAATTTTACTTGGTTCAGAGTCGCGGTTGGCTCCTACTCCAAGGCCCACGGTCGTTGACCATTTACTGTGGGCAATTCTATATGTGCGCAAATGTTTACAGAGAAATTTTATAGTTGTAGTACAGTAAATAGAAAATTAAGCTCTTTCGTTACCGACGCCTGGTGTGGATCGTACTTCGGAGCAGAGGGTCGTCGTCGGCGCTTCAATCTCGAGATAGGAGGTTTCTGGAGCAGAGCGCATGAGTAGAAGAGCGTATTGGCGTTGGAAAGTTGTGGTCAGAAGCCATAAGGGTCGAGCCCCTTATATAGTGCACCTGGGGGCGCCCTGGACGTTGGGGCGCCCTCCACGTGTCTCCCGATCCACAAAGCCTCTATCCGAACTTGGTCAGCCCTTATCCCTCCAGGATCGGGCTCGAGGTTTGACGGGGGTGCCCGGGAAGCAGGCGGCGCCCGGGTTGACTCAATCAGCTGGCTTCTCGGCTGGATAACCTCTATCCACTTCGTTCGCTTGAGCACAGGGCGCCCAAGGCATCCGAGGCGCTCGGGAGCACGGGGGCGCCCGGGAGCTTGGGGGTGCTGATGGACCGGAACTAGGTGTCACGAATGTGGGTCTCAAATTTAGATATTTGTAAAGCTGGAAACTCTTTTTGCTAACAAAGAATAAAAATGTAGTAATGGGGCCACAGGTCGTATTTTTCCTAGGGCTAGTTAAGGTTGTTTGAATCAAGCTCGAGTTTATGTGTCGTTGATTGTTTTTGGGTTTCAAATAAAACTTAGGTTTGAATTCAATTAGACACGAAATCGCAAGGAAAATTAAGAAAACATAACTCATGACTAAACAAAGTAATGGCACTTAATGATTCAACCAATTGACCACATAATCAATTAATGCAAATTTACAAAATTTGAAAATCAAACCGATATCAAATCAAACCTAATTTTGATTGATACTAATGCAGAGATTCGTTTCAGAGATCACCACTTAATACAAGACAAATGCTAAGTGATCTATGAACAGCTGATCCAAATGTAGCACCGAAACTCCATTTGATGCCAAATGCAAGCAACTAAAAACTCATATGCAGAATTAGGGATTGAAATTCAGAAACTAACTCGATGCAAAGCAAACTAATTTCAAGCACTTTAGCACTCTAAAAGGTAGATTTATCTTCAGAACTCAAATCCAAGGCAAACAGAATTGCAAGCATGTTGCAGAATTCAGAGAAAACTAGGATGCAGAATTGGAGATTGATACACAATTCAGAACTGATACATTGAAAAATTCAGAACCAACCAACTGAAACACAAGCTGAAATCGATCAGTTTGTTAGGGTCTCGTTTGATACACAATTCAGAAGCTATGACATTAACACACAGCAAAGAAACTGACCTATTTAAAAGCTAACCGAATGCAAAAGATGAGTACAGAATTGCAGGATCTGTACGCAGAAATACAGCAACAAATTTGATTCAGAGTCCAACAAGCAACTAAAAGCAAGTACACACATCTAACTTCATGAGAGATTCAAAAGAGCTGATGTTACTTGACACAAATTTCAGAAATGATAAGCTGAAACCATGCTAAAATAGAACTGATACGCAAGTTGATTTGCAGGCTTGGGAAAACAAATTCAGAACTCTAAATCGATTGCTATGCAAATGAAACAATCTTCAAAGTGAATTCAAAAGATAACAACTAAGCTCACTTGATACAAGAATCAGGACATCAAAATAAAAACTGATACACAGGAGAAAAATTGATACGCAGCATGAAAAACTGAATCGCCACAGCTGAACAAAGTGCAGAAATGAACTAAATTCAGAAATGATTTAAATCGAAACAATCTGATCTCAATGCTATCGTTCATTACACAAACAATCTAGATAATAAAAGTGCAGAATTAAAGCTTGAATTGAGGCAGAACCGATCCAGAAAAGTAAACTAAGTTTAACCGAATCAAAATTCATGAAACTGTAATTGAATTGCAGAATATGAAACTACTGCTAAGACAAAGATTAACAAAGAGATAAGGCTCCGATCCTTTCCTTAACATCAAGATCTCCTTGCCGTCACACAAGAGTGAGCCTCGAACCCCTCAGCTCCACAAATCGATGGAAATTCTGTCTCAATGATCAAATCAAACTCAAATCTGTTCAAGTCTGAAAGAAACATTCGATCTCTTCGATCTCGCTATGTAGGTTCGCGATGATGATTTGGAGATGATCAGAACCCGCCAGAGCTGGACCCTCCGGCTAGCTCAGATGGATGGAAAGTGGCACCAAACGAGATCTAATCAACCGAATAATAGATCTGAAGAAACCCTCATTCAGCTCTGTTTTGTGCAAATTGGAGCTGAAATCTTCATGACAACAACATTCCGACGATCCAGATCTTGTTCCAAGGTCGAATTCGGAGTGGTCACGCCCTCTGATGAAGAAAATTGCAGAAGAAATGAAGAAAAATGCGAAGAAGACGAACTGTGCGAAGAAGACGCGACACCGTGCTCGGGAGCTGATCATCAGTTTATATAGTTAAGCAATGGACGGTCCAGATTAGTTTAACTCCATCCAAAGGCTAGATTTCATCCGATCTGAACCAAAATTTGATGATGTTGATCAAGGGTCAGGATGTTCCTCTCAGTAGCTCGGATCCTCCAGATTTGCAACGGATGGCTCAGATCAACCTGATCTTTGAATGGACGATGTAGATCCTCCTGAGCTTGATCCAACGGTTGAACGATCTCTGATTTGGATGAAAACATCAGATCTTGATCTGAGTGCTTGATTAGCCCTAACCCCAGCTCGGATTGCCTCAAAAGTTCCCGGTGGCTCAGATCTAGCCATTTTTGAATCGGACGGCCCATATTAATCGAATTCTTGACCACTCGATCCAGTCCACTTCTGACTCAAATTTGACCCAGCATGACCTAGGTCCATGATCCTTCAAAGCCTATAAAAATAGATTCACAATTTAATGCCAAAATATTTCCAATGTGGCAAGATTTGCAATAAAACCCAAAAATAGAATAAATTCATAAAACCTAGGATAAATTCAATATTATGCAAGTAAAATATGGGTCAAACATGGATTCTAGAATCTGAAATTATCAACAAAATGATACCTATCAACTCCCCCACACTTATGCTTGAGCGTCTCGTGAAACTACTAAGTATGTATCTCTTAGATTATTCCCAAACATAGTTAGAAGCAAATGAAAAGGAATTACCTAAGGTTGTCAATTCTCAAAAATCTAAGCTCTATGGATTAGTATCTCATCCTTAAATCAACAACTTAGCCTTTTCTTCCTTCATGATTCATTGAGATGAATTTAATTCACTAGCCTTTCAAGGGAAATTTTTGGTGGCTCTTTCTTTAAATTCTAAGTTCATGATGAAAGTGGAGCTCACTCAAACACAAATGCTTTTTGCACTACCATAGGCTTGCTTGTTATCTACTCTCTACCATTTTTCATGATTCGGATCCACATCTACAAAAACAAGTAAAGACATAGAAAATGGTAAGAATGAAGTGAAAGCCACAAAAATAGAAAAATTGATGAAGTGGGAGACTTGGTTGCTCAAGAATATTTCCAATGCACTTTGCTCTCTTTACCATCCTCTAATGAAGTCAAAAATGTAGTGGAGTAAGAATTTAGCATTGCCCTTGATTCGGATGAAGAACACTTTATTGGTCTCAATGTGCCAATTTTTCCTTTGCGTGCCAACCTTGTTTCTTTCTCTTTTCTCATCATCATTTTTTTTTCTTTCTTTCTCTCTAGTAAAGTCAGAATGTAATGGAGCAAAGCTTGGGTTCTGATGAGAATATCTTCACTGATTTTATGGTGCCAACATCCTTGCAATTTTTTGGTTCCTTATTAGCAGTTAGCATCAAATAGAAATGGAAGATTTTGATCCAAGCTATTTCGGACTTCAGCTCACTGCATTCTTTTTTTTTCTGTTCTTGATCTAAAAAGTCCAAACAGCCACATTTTCTTTCTCCTTTGATCAACAGTGGATATCCTTGATACAAATTTGATACATTTATGAACTTAGTTCCCTGATTCATAGCCTAGAAAACCCAATTTCAGTTTCGAGTTGACAAACACTGCTTTCATGGTAACACAATTTTCTGTTTCAGATTCCAGCTCCACATTCCAATATGATTCCTCTAACTCAGCTTCAACTACAGTCCTTCAATAGATTTAGAACTTTGCAGCTTACTCCGAATTCATTTTGTATCATTTTAGCAGCTCCAAGTCGAAGTATCTCTGCTTCCAAGTCAGATTCAGCTTGTATCATTTCAGCAGCTTGATACCTTGCTGTTTTATTCAGTTCTCATACTTCAATTCAGTGTCTGATCATGTTCAGCTGCAATTCAGCTCCTAGCATATTTTTTTAAGAGTGGCCGAACAGCTCATAGCATTTTTTTCACTTTGGCATAGAATTCCTGATTTTTCCTTTGCACAGATTTTTTTTTCTTTCAGCCGAATTCAATTTCCTTGGATCTTCCAATGATGTGCAAGAATCTAGATGCTTCAATTGTTTTCCTCCTTAACTACTTCTTCCCACTTGTTCTTGATACTAAACTCAACTCTACTTGGCACCTTTTTGAATCAATCTCAAAAAATTTTCTCTTTGAAATGAAATGCATCCTTGCTACAAAATAATTTCAAAACACTGGCCACCTCCCCCACACTTAATCTTTTGTCCATCTCGGGCAAAGTAGCATTAAGAAACATCCCAAACATACAAGTCCATAAAAGTGTGGTTAAAAGTAGGAAGTATGGAAAAGAAAATAGAATAAACTTGATTATTGCCATTAATTGATATGGAAAGGAAAACAAATTAAGTAGCCTCTATAGATGTGATCTAATCATAGAAATATGGTTTTGAAAGAACCTAAGCAAGTTTTAGAGTACAATCACATATGTGTGTCACAAAAATAGGGCTAATTCTCACTAGGTACAAATAATTCATCTCAAGTCATCACTTTGGAATCTAAAACCAAGTAGTACTCAAGCATCCAAGATTTCATCCATGAGCTCAAAACCTAAGTTGTAACAATCAAATTTAATTTATTTTCAAGTGACTCTAAAATGACATGAAAACAACCTAGAGGGATACATTTATTCCTACTCATTAAGAAAATTTGCCAAAAGAAATAACATGATATTTACAATGTCTATTTATTCATCCATTCTACTCTACTCACACATTTATTAGCAAGAACTCTTTTGAAAAGAAAATTCTACTTCTAGAAAATATAAAAATGAAACATGCAATGAAAGAAAATACAAGAAGGAACAAACTCCCCTTTATTTCTGGCGGTCGGAGTCTATCAAGAAATAACCTCCATCGTGGCAGTGGTGGAGTCTGGGTAGCTGAGAGAGCTTCCTTTATTTGATCAATTTTATGGTGCATTACTCCCCCACACTTAAACTTTATAGAAAGATGTTTCGGTGGCCGAAGGCGATTTAGGTACAAGATCCATTGTAGAGGTGGAGTGCTATAAGTCAAAGCAGAATCAACTCCTCCCTCTTAATGCTTTTTGGAAATCCTTCCAGGAGGTTGGAGTCTGTTTAGATGGAGCACCCACTCCAGAAGTCTTCTGGACCCTACAAAATCATGTAATACCTCTCTCATGCGTGCAGGGTAATATAGAAGTGTAATACCATCAATCTCTACATGAAATGTATCCAAAAATGCATCACATCCAATAAAATCAAATTATGGAATCTCAATGAGTTTTCCACAATTAATATCTACCAAAGATATGTCAAGAAACTGATCACCACCCATGAAATCTATTTTGGATACTTCAATGGAATTTTCACAATTATTTCCCACCAAAGGTATATCAAGCAATGCATTACAACCAATGAAATCAACTTTAGGTACCTCTATCGAATTTTCACAAGTAGTTTCTACATAAGGTATATCAAGAAATTTTTCACAGCCAATAAAATCAATCTCGGACACCTCCATAAGTTTTTCACACTCAACTTCAACATAAGATATAACAAGAGATTCATCAAAATAAACAACATCAATTTCAGGCTCTTCTAAAAATTTTTCACAGTCAGTTTCAGCATAATATGTATCAAGAATATCATCGCAATGAATAAAATCAATCCTGGGCATCTCTATGGAATTTTCATAATTATTTTTCACAAAAGATGTATCAAGACATGCTTCACATGCAATTCTAGACACCTCCCTAAGATTTTCTAAAGGAAAAGGAGAAATACTTACCTGATCGTACTGAAAAATATCTGGAGGTTCTACAAGAATAGATGTATCCATAGCTTCCTTCTGGTCAAGTACATGCTCCATTTCAAGTTTAAGTTCTGGTGGACACTCAACTGGAATAGGTGATCCTTAGGTTCTTGCTCCCATCATGCAAGTCCCTACACTTTCTGGCAATGTTGGTGGTCCCTGGGGCTCTGTGCAATCCCCTACATCTGTAGAATCATCTCCCATGCATGCTTCCTCAGTAATATCTGCAACAACCATATTAGAAAAATTAGGACCATCAATAGCGATATCATCACAAAATAAAAGATAAGAAGGGTCCTGTGGAGCTTCAGAAACAAGTTTAGGGCTGTCACAAGCTTTTCCATCCATCTCCTCCAATGCCTCTATCTCTATTGCATCTTCAACCCTATCTATGCTCAAATCTCCTCCCACTGGTAAAAAGACTTGCGATTCTTTGGGAGGAATACATGCTATAGGTGCCCTAATTTTGATGTTTTCTTCTTCTTCTTCCACCAAATTTGCAAGATCACTTGAAGAAGGACTTGGCCATGCACTAGGGTCACCTTGAACTGATATAAAATCAACTCCGGGGCTGTTTTGAATGGGAAAATGGGATGCTAGAAATTTTTCAAGAAATTAGGCATTTGGAGTGTTTAAACATGACACAATCTCTTCATTCCCCAAAGTTAGATCACAATCATGCCCCTCAGAATTAATAGTAGCTTGAGAAGGTACTTGTCCTGATCTTTGGGCTTTTATTTGATTCATTTGATCAACCAATTTTCCAATGTGTCTTCCGATGTCTTAAAGCTTTTGTTGTTCTTGAAATGTGACATAAGGTTGCTGAAGACCATGAATAGGCTGTGAATTCTGAAAATCAAATAGTTGGGGCTGATAGGAGGGCTGAAATGGCTGATAATTAGGCTGGAATGATGGTTGAACTTGCTGAGAATAATAGCCTTGGAAATCCTGGATCTGAGGTTGAAATTGTGGTGGTGAAGACTGAAATTGAGTGGGCTGGAAACTCTGATTTTGTGGCTAGAAATTCTGGTTGCAAGGCTGAAATTGTTGTGGAAATTGATATGGTTGCTGGAAATTCAAATTATCTTGGTACCCTTGCTGAATTCCTTGAAAAGGTGATTGATTTTGTTGATAGGGTTGCTGAAATTGAGGCTGGAATTGCTGAATTGGTTGCTCAAAACTCTGGAATTGTGGCTGTAAAAATTGATTTGTTTGTTGAAAATTCGCATAGGACTGTTGGAAATCTTGATTTGGTGGCTGATTGAAAGGTTGTTTCTGCTGAAAGTTTGAATCGGGCTGCTGAAATTGTTGGAAAGATTGACATTGTGGTTGCCCTTGCTGAAATTGATTGTTTGGTTACTGAAAATTTGAATGGGATTGCTGAAAATATTGGTTTTGCTGCTGAAACTGTTGACATGGCTGCTGGTAAGTAGATGAATGACTGTTGGATCTTTATTGGATCACATGCTCCACCCAAAACTTTAACTCTGACAGTGCGCTTTTGATCTCTGATTGTTCTGTTGAAAGCATTTTGATCTTGTAGCCCTGTCACAAAACAAACAAGAAAAATGGCAGCAACCGTATACAAAAGATAAAGAAAAAGAAAATAGAATCAAATGATATGTCCATAAGCACACAAGCAAAAATCAAACAAACTCAACTAGTAATTCCCCGGCAACGGCGCCAAAAATTTGATGGACCCGAACTAGGTGTCACGAATGTGGGTCTCAAATTTAGATATTTATAAAGCTGGAAACCCTTTTTGCTAACAAAGAATAAAAATGTAGTAAAGAGGCCACAGGTCGTATTTTTCCTAGGGCTAGTTAAGGTTGTTTGAATCAAGCTCGAGTTTATGTGTCGTTGATTGTTTTTGGGTTTCAAATAAAACTTAGGTTTGAATTCAATTAGACATGAAATCGCAAGGAAAATTAAGAAAACTTAACTCATGACTAAACAAAGTGATGACACTTAATGATTCAACCAATTGACCACTTAATCAATTAATGCAAATTTGCAAATTTTGAAAATCAAACCGATATCAAATCAAACCTAATTTTGATTGATACTAATGCAGAGATTCATTCAGAGATCACTGATAAGCGTCATTTTGTTGATCATTTCATATGCTTAAATCCGTATTTGACCCATATTTTACTTGTATAATTGTGGATTTACTCTAGGTTCTAGGATTTATACTCTTTTTGACTTAATTGTAAATTTTGATATTTTCGAGTTGTTTTGTCACTAAATTTTTTATCTACATTTGTAGGCTTCAAATGATCAGGGACCTAGGTCATGATGGGTCAAGGTTGAGTCAAAAGTGGATCAGATCAAAGGAATCATGCGACAACTCATTTGGACCGTCCGATGCAAGAACGGTTAGATCTAGACCAACTGAGAACTTCTGATCAATCCGAGCTGGGGTTAAGGCAAATCGAGCGATCAGATCAAGATCTGAAGGTTTCAGCTCAATCAGAGATCATCTAGCCGTTGGATCACGATCAGAGGGATCTAGACCATCCATTCAAAGATCAGCTTGATCTGAGCCATCTGCTACAAATCTGGAAGATCCGAGCTACCACGAGGATGATCCTGACCTCTGATCAAGATCTGGAAAATTTGAATCAAATCGGACAAGGATCCACCATTGGATGAAGCGGAATCAATCTCAGCCGTTCACTGTTTACCTACTTAAACTGCCTTCAGATTCAGAACAGGGGTCGCGTCTTCGCCAGCAGTAGCTTAGTTTTCTTCGTATTTCCTCATCAGTTCATCGTTTTCCTTCAAATCTTTTTCATCAGAGGCGTGACCAACTCGATCACGATCTTGTATCAAGATCTGGATCCTTGGGAGAAGACTTCAATGACGATTTTAGCTCGAGATTGTGCCGGATGCAGAGCTGCTTGAGGGTTTCGGCAGATCTGTGATTTGGGCTCTTGGATCTCAACCGCGTCCATTTCCTTCCATCTGAACCATCTGTAGGGGTCCTAGGATGAGCTCAGATGACTTCCAAATCATCATCACAGCATTTCACATTGAGATCTAGGAGATCAAATTGGAATTTTCCAGCTGATTGCAGTTTTGAGCAGATCTGACATTGGAGCTGAATTTCCTAGGGATTTGCGAGTTTAAGGGGTTCTTGGCTTGCCCTTGCGTGACGAACAAGGTGGTCTTGAGACAAGGAATGATTGAGGAGTAGTTTTCTTATTGTATTTCTGTTTTTAAGTTGTAATTTCGAATTCTGCCCTGTTCCTTATTGTTTCTGCATTTCCGATTTCTTAGGTTTCGTTTTCAGCTTAGTTACTGCTTTAATTAGTTTCCATTATGCTAGTTAATGAGATAAACTATTTGTTGGTGAATTCTCAGGTTTAATTTCAGTTCGTTCCATGTTTTCTTGCTTTCGTGCCAATTTGTGTAGCTGCGTATCAACTTTTAAAGTCTGCAATCTCAGTTCTTTCAGCTGTTGTAGTTTCAATTTCTGAATGTCTCAAGTTTTAATTAGGATCCATTCTGCAAGTAAATTAGCTCTTGAGTTTGTTTAGTGAACATTGTCTTCGGTTTTAAGTTAATTTCTGGATTTTCTGTTGCGTATCAGTTTGAATTCCCTGCGTATCAATCCATTTATGCAATTTATGATTCATTTCTGCACATCACGCTTTGTTTCTGAATTCTTGTTTCATTAGAGTCTGATTCTGCATCTACTTGTTACTGAATCTTGTACCCGACTTGTTTGATTCACACCCAATTGATTCTCATCAGTTGTTTTTCTTTTGCACTTTGCATCAAACTGTTGTTGCTGCATTTCTGTTTCAAAAATCTGTTTTCATCCATTTACTTTCTGCAATAAACTTGTGTGTTTGATCAGTTTGGTTTTGAGTTGTTGCTTTACTGTCATTCGTTTTTGCAGTCAATTGTTGCTGAAGTTTTCCTTTAATTTGTTGGCTTCAAATCAGTAATTCGAGTTCAGTTTATCCCTGTTTACTTTCAGCAATCAGTTTGATACTCATCAGCATAATTCTGTTTCCTGCATCAAGGATTGGCTTAAACTGAATGCTTGCCATTTCTTAACTTTGCATCAGCCTTCTTTCTTGTGAGTATCGGTTGTGGACCTGCAATGTGCATAAGAGCACATAAGTTACTGAATTTTTCTCTGAGTTTTAATTTGCAATTGTTGCAGCCGGTTCCATTTGATTTACATTCAGTTTGGTATCAAGTTTTACCTTCGAATCTGAATTTCTACATATGAATAGCTGTTTCACTTCTACATTCATGCCATTTCTGAATTCATTCCTTATTTGAGTTGTTTTTGAATTGGTCAATTTTATCTCTGAAAGTATCAGTTTATTAATTTTAGAAGCAATTCTCTGAATTAAAGCCCATCCATACCTAGTTTAAGGTTGTCTAGTTGAGTTTACTTCTTTTCATTGCCATTTCATTTCCGAATTGAAAACAAAACCCAGATTTCATGTGAAACCCGAAAACACTAACGACACATTAACTCGAGCACGAATCGAACAACTTGAACTAGCCCTTGGAAAAATACGACCTGTGGCCCCTTTACTACGCTTTTCTTCTTTGATTGCAAAAAGGGTTTCCAGCATTTTATAAATTCTAAATTCTGACGGATCTACACATTTCGTGACAACTTTAATTAGCTAAATTGGGTCCATCAATCACCACTTAATACAAGACAATGCTAAGTGATCTATGAATAGCTGATCCAAATGTAGCACCGAAACTCCATTTGATGCCAAATGCAAGCAACTAAAAACTCATATGCAGAATTAGGGATTGAAATTAAGAAACTAACTCGATGCAAAACAAACTAATTTCAAGCACATTAGCACTCTAAAAGGTAGATTTAACTTCAGAACTCAAATCAAAGGCAAACAGAATTGCAAGCAAGTTGCAGAATTCAGAGAAAACTAGGATGCAGAAGTGGAGATTGATACACAATTCAGAACTAATACACTAAAAAATTCAGAACCAACCAACTGAAATACAAGCTGAAATCGATCAGTTTGTTAGGGTCTCGTTTGATACATAATTCAGAAGCTATGACATTAATACACAGCAAAGAAACTGACCTATTTAAAAGCTAACCGAATGCAAAAGATGAGTACAGAATTGCAGGATCTGTACGCAGAAATACAGCAACAAATTTGATTCAGAGTCCAACAAGGAACTAAAAGCAAGTGCACACATCTAACTTCATGAGAGATTCAAAAGAGCTGATGTTACTTGACACAAATTTCAGAAATGATAAGCTGAAACCATGCTAAAATAGAACTGATACGCAAGTTGATTTGCAGGCTTGGGAAAACAAATTCAGAACTCTAAATCGATTGCTATGCAAATGAAACAATCTTCAAAGTGAATTCAAAAGATAACAACTAAGCTCACATGATACAAGAATCAGGACATCAAAATAAAAACTGATACACAGGAGAAAAATTGATACGCAGTAAGAAAAACTGAAACGCCACAGCTGAACAAAGTGCAGAAATGAACTAAATTCAGAAATGATTTAAATCGAAACAATCTGATCACAATGCTATCGTTCATTACACAAACAATCTAGATAATAAAAGTGCAGAATTAAAGCTTGAATTGAGGCAGAACAGATTCAGAAAAGTAAACTAAGTTTAACCGAATCAAAATTCATGAAACTGTAATTGAATTACAGAATATGAAACTACTGCTAAGATAGAGATTAACAAAGAGATAAAGCTCCGATCATTTCCTTAACATCAAGATCTCCTTGCCGTCACACAAGAGTGAGCCTCGAACCCCTCAGCTCCACAAATCGATGGAAATTCTATCTCAATGATCAAATCAAACTCAAATCTGCTCAAGTCTGAAAGAAACATTTGATCTCTTCGATCTCGCTATGTAGGTTCGCGATGATGATTTGGAGATGATCAGAACCCGCCAGAGCTAGACCCTCCGGCTAGCTCAGATGGATGGAAAGTGGCACCAAACGAGATCCAATCAACCGAATAACAGATCTGAAGAAACCCTCATTCAGCTCTATTTTGTGCAAATTGGAGTTGAAATCTTCATGGCACCAACATTCCGACGATCCAGATCTTGTTCCAAGGTCGAATTCGGAGTGGTCACGCCCTCTGATGAAGAAAATTGCAGAAGAAATGAAGAAAAATGCGAAGAAGACGAACTGTGCGAAGAAGACGCGACACCGTGCTCGGGAGCTGATCATCAGTTTATATAGTTAAGCAATGGACGGTCCAGATTAGTTTAATCCATCCAACAGCTAGATTTCATCCGATCTGAACCAAAATTTGATGATGTTGATCAAGGGTCAGGATCTTCCTCTCAGTAGCTCGGATCCTCCAGATTTACAACGGATGGCTCAGATCAACCTGATCTTTGAATGGACGATCTAGATCCTCCTGAGCTTAATCCAACGGTTGAACGATCTCTGATTTGGATGAAAACTTCAGATCTTGATCTGAGTGCTTGATTAACCCTAACCCCAGCTCGGATTGCCTCAAAAGTTCCCGGTGGCTCAGATCTAGCCATTTTTGAATCGGACGATCTATATTAATCGAATTCTTGACCACTCGATCCAGTCCACTTCTGACTCAAATTTGACCCAGCATGACCTAGGTCCACGATCCTTCAAAGCCTATAAAAATAGATTCACAATTTAATGCCAAAATATTTCCAATGTGGCAAGATTTGCAATAAAACCCAAAAATAGAATAAATTCATAAAACCTAGGATAAATTTAATATTAAGCAAGTAAAATATGGGTCAAACATGGATTCTAGAATATGAAATTATCAACAAAATGATACCTATCAGGCGCCCTCCCAGTGAGCTTCTGAAGCTTTACTTGCTCAGCTTGTCTTGCCTTCACCTTGGGGGCGCCCGGGACCTCCGGGGCGCCCTGCCCAGCTGCTGCCCCTCTCCTTTGGGGCGTTCTGAGCTGCAGAAACTCGTTCCTTCGGTCCTGCATCCAGTGTTAGTGCCACACAAAACAAAGCAAGAATGTTAGTGAGTCTTACAGTCGTAGCTGTCTTGGTTTTGACTTTGGGTCTCCCAAATGGAGCCCTAGGTCGAGCCGACGCCTACTGTTCCCTCAACGGGGAACGCGTCCTCACCTACTCCTCTTAGGAGAGTTTACCTTTTGCCAACCGGCTCCTCCGCTTATACTTTTGCCCGATGCACCTGACCAGGTCTTCGTGCTCACCTTCCGAGCAGGTCTTCGGTGCCCAGCTCCTTGCCAGGGCTTCGTGCCCAGTCCTCGACTAGGACTTCGTGCCCACCTTCCAAGCAGGCCTTCGGTGCCCAGCTCCTTGCCAGGGCTTCGTGCCCAGTCCTCGACCAGGACTTCGTGCCTAGTGTACCTATGGCTTCTTTTCCTGTACACTTAGTGAACATGTTAGATCTTAACTTTTGAACCCTTTGCCATTATCAAAACACAGGTTCGACTTGGGTGCTGTCTGCACAAACACATTTTCCCTCTTACTTTCTTGCTCCCTCGGCGATTAGTCCGTAGATGAGCGCACCAAGCTCTAATACAACTTGTTAGATCGATGTAGGCTTGCTAGGGGGGGGGAGGGTGAATAGCAACTTTTGTTTTCTTCCTACAATTGATAGTGCGCAAGAGGAAAATACTAAGTAAAAATAAAACTAACAACTGAGACACACCTATTTACGTGGTTCGGAGATAGAACTCCTACTCCACGGCTGCCTGTATGGTGGGCGATCCCTAATCCATCGGTGGATGATTCCCCGGAGCACCTCCGGCTAGATCTTATAGCTCCTTGTGGGTGGAGAAACCTCTCCACAAGCTTTGGACACTACTGAGCAACAAAGGCTACTAATCCACTCTATCCAAGCAAATTTCGCCCCAGAATAGTAGCCTTAAACGAGCTCCTTTAAATGGAGCTCGAGTAGTAAATGGTCGCTAACTGGTCCCACTCAGATTTGACCGTTACAACCAACGTTCGAATCCCCAGCCATTACCAGTCGACTACTCCCAGAGCAGTCGATTGGTCCTTCCCTAAGCCTAGGGTTACACTTCCCGAGTACATTTCTCTCCGCACTCGAACCCACATAACCTGGTTGACTCTTCATTAGCAGCCTCGACTGTTGCCTTCACGCCCTCTTCGTCTTCGGCCCTCATCCCTCAGATGCGCACACAAGCCTCCAGCTTGCCTCCATGCCATCCTTCACGTATAGTCCTTAGTCCTTTTCAGGCACTAATATATGCTTTTACCGCAATCTAATTTCCTCGACCTGGGTTACTCCAATATCTGCTAACCATGCCCATGGCACAACAGATATTTGGTCTCATTTTTAGCATACACGAGGCTTCCTATACTCGATGCTAAAGGAACCGCCATTATCTGCTCTATCTCCTTTGATAATCTAAACATATCGCTTTAGATAGAGTAGCTCCACATCTGAAAAGTACAAAACTTTTCTTAGAGATATCCATGCTAAAATGAGTTAAGACAGTATCTTGTATGAAGCTTGGGATAAGCACATCATCCTTGTCTAGAGATCCCTTAGATCTTTGATCCCCAAGGATGTGTCTTACTATTCCCAAGTCCTTCATAATTGTTTGGATGACCATACCCTTACATCTAATAGTATTTCGTTTTTGTTGCCAATCAACAAAATATTATCTACGTATAACACAAGAATACTACTTCGTTTCCGTCACTTTACTTATATACACAATCTCATCCGTCCTTTGAACAAATCCATATCACTGGATTATTTCTTCAAAGCGGATATTCCTTGTCATAGGTCTAGGGATCCGGTTCATGTTCACCAAGGACCAAGTCCAAAGACTATCCAAGAACATGAAACCTTTAGGTTGCCTAACAACCCTTCCACTACGATAAGGTATCCCTTGTATATCTTTTGTGACACTAGGTGCAGTGACTTGTGGTATTCCCTCTTATACAGTTGGTACTAAAGTCTGAATACCCCCTTCTTAGATACTTAAGAATAATTCTACTCATGGGTATGTGGTTTATAACATAGTCCTTTTCCATGAATCAGACATTCATACCAACAAATATCCTCTGATCCTTAGGACTACTAAACCACCTTATGTTCCCTTAGGATAGCCTATGAACAGGTACACTAGATTCCAACTTATCAGTATCTCTCTTCAGCACATGTGCTGAGCTACCCTAATCTGAAAAATGTCTTAGACTAGGCTTTCGCTTAGTCTACATTTCTATGGGTTTAGAGACTACTGACCTAGATAGTATCTCGCACATACACTGTTGTATCCATAGCATATCCCTAAACAAAACTGGCTAATCTCAGAGTAGCTTATCATTATCCTAACCATTACCCTAAGAGACCTTTTCCTTCTCTGTGTTGCACCGTTCTGTTGGGGCATACTGATAAGCACCATTTTATTGATTATTTTAATTGCTAAAATCCATGTTTGACCCATGTTTCTATTGCTTAATTATGATTTTACCCTAGGTTTTGGAATTTCCTCTTATTTTGGACTTAATTGCAAAATTACACATTTTTAGATTATTTGGCCACTAATTTTCTGATATATTTTTGTAGGCATGAAAGGATCCTGGACCTAGGGCATACTGGGTCAAACTTGAGTCGGATGTGAACCGGATCGAATTATCAAGCTTACGATTAATCCGAGCCGTCCGATTCAAGAGCGGCTAGATCTGAGCCATCCGGGACGATCTGAAGCAATCTGAGCTAGGGTTAGGGTTGATCAAGCTCTATGATCAAGATATGAAGGTTTCATCCCAATCAGAGCTAAATCAACCGTTGGATCAAGCTTGGAGGGCTCTAGAGCGTCCATTCACAGATTGAGTTGATCTGGACCATCCGTTGCATATCTGGAGGATCCGAGCTACCACAAGGCAGATCCTGACCCCAGATCATCATCATAAAAGTTTGGCTCAAATCAGACCAAGATCTACCGTTGGATTTCATCAAAGCAATCTGAGCCGTCCATTTGTTCCTATTTAATCAGAAATGCGCAGCAGCTCTTCCCCATCGCGTCTTCGCCGCAACAGTCGAGTTCTTCATTTTCTTCATCGTTTTCTTCATTTTTTCATCCAATCGAAGGCGCGGTCCCTCAATCCATCATCAAGCAAGGGCTAGGTCAGTGAAGATAGTTTCAGTGAAGTTTCAGATTGGATTTTTGCTAAAAAGTGAAGCTGCGTGAGGTTTTAGCCGTTTCACTACCCGAATTCAGCGAGCTCAGCTGTGATCCATTTCCACTACATCCGAGCTGACCAGAGGGGTTCCCTGGAAGGTCTCGGTCATTCCCAAATCCAAATCGCAATCCACCACAGCGAGTTTGAGGGATTCGGAGGCATATTTCAGCTTGGGCAGAATTTGATCTAATTCGGTATCAGAGACAGTTCCTCACTGATTTGCGGAGCTTGCGGGTCCGAGGTTCTCCCTTGATTGACGACCAAGGAGCTCTTGAGTTGGAGAATGATTGAGGAGTAGTTTAAATTAGGAATTTTCATTGTTTAGCTGTAGATTTTGTTTCTGCCACTTGTTCTGTTCTGCATTTTCGTACCAGCGACTTAGATTTAGTTTTCTGAATAGTTGAGCTTAATTAGGTTGTCAATCTTTAAGTTAGTTAGTTTACGAGCTTGTTTAGATGATAATTAGATTTAATTTCAGCTAATTGCAGTTTAAATTGTTGCGTGCCAACTACATAGCTGTGTGCCATTTCATTTCTGAAATTGCTGAGTTAGTTGCTGTAATCTCTTTGTTTGGACCGTTTCTTTCTCAATTGGAGGCTCATCCTTGAGTGATAGCAAGGATTCAAAGCTGAGATGAGAGATTGAAGCTGAGTCTTAGTTAAATTCAGTTATTAGCAGTAGATTCTAGTTTCTGCAGTAATTTCGGTTTCTGAATTTTTCTATTAGCTGTTTACTTTTCATTTGCTTAATTGTTTTCGTTTAATTAGGGTTCAATTCTTCAATGCAATCAATAGGTAGTATGTTTAGTGAGCAAACCTTTTGAATTCAGATTAATTCAGTTTTCACTTCTTGCGTATCAGTTTTTTTTCCAACCCGTATCAGCCAATTCTGCAATTCTGTTCAGTCCTGTCTTGCACCTTAGTTTTCGTCCATGAGTATCAGTTTTAATTCAGTGGATTTCAGCTGATAGACTCTGCATTTGTGTCAAGTAAACATCAGAATTTCTTATGTTTCTCTGAACATAGAGCAGTGAACTCAAATTCAGCTCGCAATTGCTTGTTTTTGAATTCAACCTGCTGCTGCTCCTCTACACTACTTATTTATTTCTGAATTCATGTCTCAATGGAGTCATTTCTGAATTGGTCAGCTCCATTCCTGTAGTTTTCAGTTTATCACTTTTGCAGCTAATTTCGATCATGTGATCTCACTTGCTTGGTTTGATTGATTCATGAGTTCTTCACTAGATCATGGTTTCCATTTCTGAATTTTTGCATTTACTGTTTTGAATTCCAGCCTTCAAAAGCTGCTTTAAGCTCATTTCGGTATTCTGCTGCATTCATTTCTGAATTCCTACCTTAATTCATGATTAGCACTTCACTATGAGCTTGTTTTCCAAGTGAAGTGAGTTAGTTTCAATTTGGAATTTTCAATCACAGCTTGGGTACTTAGTTTCATTTTGGCACATTGATTTCTTTTATTCCTTGTGTATCAAGTGTACTCTTATTCATTTGCTTTGCATTGAGCTTGCACCTAACATCAGATTGTATTTTCAGATTCGATTAAGTGAAATTGTTGGATTAAGTTTCCATTAGTTGAGGCCTTAATTGCAAATTCCTTGTTGAGTTCATTTAGTTAAGTTCCTTTATTCTCATTGCAGTTTCCATTTCTAGTTGAACCCAAACCCGATTACTTAATTGAAACCCGAAAACATAAACAACACAAATACAAGTGCGAATCAAACAAACCTTCAACTAGTCCCTGAGACAAATACGACCTGTGGCCCCTATATTACATTTTCATACTTTTGATTGTAAAAAGAGTTTCCAGTTATTCATTCACATTTAAATCTGATGGTCCCATAATTCGTTACAAATTTAATCTAGTATTTCGGGGCTGTCAAATTTTTGGCGCTGTTGTCGGGGAACTGTTAGTTTACTTGTTTGATTTTTGCTTGTATGCTTTTAGACATATCATTGGGTTCTATTTTATTTTGTTTTATCTTTTGTATACTGGTTGCTACCATTTTTCTTGTTTGTTTTGTGACAGGACTGCCAGTTCAGAATGTTTCCATCTACTTACCAGCAGCAGTGTCAACAATTCCAACAAAATCAGCAACCAAATCAAGATTTCCAAAATTCTTGTGCAAATTTTCAACAACCAAATCAGTTTTTTCAGCCTAATTATCAGCCAAGTCAGCCCTTCCAATTTCAGCAGCCAAGTCAATCAAATTTTCAACAGTTTCAGCATGGGCAGCCACCATTTCAAAATTTTAATCAACAAATTCAGCAATTTCAACCACCACAACCATTTCAACCGTAATTCCAACAATTTCAGCGGGATTTTCAGCCAATTCAACCAATTTTCCACAAAATGATCAGAATTTTCAGCCTTCATTTCAGAGTTTTCAATTTCAGAACCATAATTTTCAGCAATCTTCACCTAATTGTTGTGATCCAAATTTTTAGCAGTTTAATCAAGGAGGCTTTGAGGATCCTGATCGGGATGAGGCTCAACAACAAAGGATGATGGAGATGTTGCAACAAGTTCAACAATTACAGCAGCAAAATTTCCAACAAGTCCAACAACAACAGCAAACTTTTCTTCAACAACAACAACAACAAGAGCAAATTAATCAACAACAACTACAATGCCTTGCAAAATTGGTGGATCAAATGAATCAAATAAAAGCCCAAGAATCAGAACAGTTATATTCTCAAGTTGCTTGTAATTCTGAGAGCCCCGGAGTTGATTCTATATCAGTTCAAGGTGACCCTAGTGCACGACCAAGTCCTTCTTCATGTAATCTTGCAAATTTGGTAGAAGAAGAAGAAGAATACATTAAAGTCTGGGCACCTACAGCATGCATTCCTCCGGAGATTCCTACTAAAAATCCATTACCAAATTTTTCAGCTCAAGAAGAAGAAATTGAAGCTCCACAGGACCATTCTAGACTTTTATTTTGTGATGATAGTGTTATTAGTGTCCTAATTTTTTTGATACTGTTGTTGCAGATATTATAGGAGAAGCATGCAGAGGAGATGATTCCACTAGTGTAGGGGATTGCACTAAGCCCCAGAGACCACCACAAGACTCAGATGATGAACCAGAAAGTGTAGGGACTTGCATGGTGGAAGCAAGCACCCAAGGATCACCAGTTGAATGTCCACCAGAACCTGAGGCTGAAGAGGAGCATGAACTTGACCAGGAGGAGGCCACAGATACATCTACTATTGTAGAACCTCCAGGTATTCTCCAGCACGCTCATGTAAGTATTTCTCCTCTTTGTTCAGAAAAATGCAGTGAGGTACCTAGTGCTAACTTTATTGATTCTGATGAATTTATTGATATACCTTGTGTAGAGAGTGTTTGTGAAAATCCAATAGAGGTACCAAACATTGATTTCATTGATCGTACTGCATTACTTGATATATCTCTTGATATGGATAGCGAAATAATTTTAGAGGCACCCATAATTGATGTAGTTTGTTATGATGAATCTTTAGATACATCTTTTGTGAATATGGATAGTGAAAATTTTTTAGAAGTGCCTGAAATGGATGTTATTTATTTTGATGAATCTCTTGTTATGTCTTATGCTGAAAATGAATGTGAAAAACTTATGGAGATATCTGATATTGATTTGATTGGCTGTGACACATTGCATGATACATTCTTGGTAGGAAATGATTGTGAAATTTCTATTGATTTGCTAGAAATTGATTCCTTTATTTGTGATGAGTTCCTGGATGTAACTTTTGTAGATAATAATTTTGAAAATTTCATTGAGATACCAGAATTTGATTTAATTGGACATGATGCAGTTTTGGATTCATTTTATGCAGAGACTGATATCATTTTATTTCTTTCTGACCCTGAACGCTTGAGAGAGGTATTACATTGTTTTGCAGGGTCCAGAAGACTACAGGAGTGGGTGCTCCAACTGAACAGACTACAGCCTCCTGGAAGGACTTCTAAAGGACATCAAGAAGGAGGAGATGATCTTACTTTAATTAAAAGCACTCCACCCCTTGAATGGCTCTTGAACCTAAATCGCCTGCGGCCACCTGAACATTTTGCTACAAAGTTTAAGTGTGGGGGAGTCCTAATTCTCCCAGCCACTCATACCCCTCCACTACCACGATGGAGGCTACTGCTTGATAGACTCCGCCCACCAGAATAAAGGGGAGTTTTGATTTTTCTTGTATTTTCTTTTATTTCATTTTTCATTTTCATGCTTCCTAGAATTAGAATTTTCCTTTGAACTGAGTCCGTGTAAATAAATGCATGTTATTTCTTTTGTCACTTTTTCTTGCATGAGTAGAAATAAAAGTATCCCTCTAGGTTATCTCCATAGCATTTTAGAATCTTTTGGAAAATAAATTAAATTTGGTTGTCAAAACTTAGGGTTTGAGTTCATGGATGAAATCTTGGATGCTTGAGTACGATTTTGCTTTAGATTCTTAATTGATGACTTGAGATGAATTATTTTTGCCCAGTGAGATTAGCCTTATATTGTGACACATACATGTTATTGTGCTCTAGAACTTGCCTAGGTTCTTTCAAAACCATATTTCAATGATTAGATCACATCTATAGAGACTAATCATTTTGTTTACCTTTCCATATCAATTTTGGCAAAAATCATGTCTATTCTATATGTCTTTCCTTATTCCTAATCTTAACCCCAATTTTTCTATGGATTTGTTTGCTTGGGATGTTTTCTTGATACTATTTTGCCCGAGACGGTCAAAGATTTAAGTGTGGGGGGTGATTAGTGATTGGGAAGAAAATTTTTATCAAGGATGCACTTCATTTCGGAAAAAAAAAAATTTTTTTTGCCAAGTTGATTGGAGTTTGGTGTCAAAAATGAGTAAGAAGAAGTGATCAAAGATTGAAAACAATTGAAAATTCTTGACCATCAATTTGAAGATCCAAACAATTTGGAGCAAGTTTGAATTCGGTTGAAGAAGTAATCCAAATGGCACACATATGAATGAAATTTAAGCCATGTCAAAAGAGAGGAAAAGTATGTTTCTTGATGCTATGAAGCTATTCGGCCACTTTGTTAGAAGCATTAAATGCAGTTGCCCTTGCTAAAGATAGCTGAACAAATCAACTGGGAGCTGCTTTGAATCAAAGAAGGACTATTTGTGAAGTTGCATCACTGATTTTAGACAGAATTGCAGAATGGTTTGGCTGAATCCAATCTTTTGGGGAGCAGATGTCAAGTAAAGGCAATTGGATGAAATATGTAAGCTTGAATGGAAAAGCAGTGAGGCAGAACCGAAATCAAAGGGAGCACTTATGAAGAGAATTCTGATATGAAGAAAGGAAATGGCACAAAATCTGATCCAAAATGAGAAAAGCAGTTTGTGCCAAAAAGGAAACTGAAAATCTGCTACTTTGGATCAGAAATGATTTGGATCCAGAATTTAGAAGTTGGAATTGAGGAAGCTAAGTTCAACAATAAATCTGATAGAATTTGAATTGAAGCTAACCAAATCTGATCCAATACAGGAAGCTTTTGTCAAAATCTGAACCAAAACAGATTTGGATCAGTTGAGAATTGGATTGCAAGAAAACAGATTTGGCAGCTATCAGAGGTTATGGAGAGCAGTAAATTGAGACTACAAGCGGAAAAAGGGCAGTAGAAAGGAATAAAAATCAGATTGCATTATAGTGAGACAATTTTGTGCTCAACTTAAACTGAGAATGATTTTTCCAAGGCTGTAAATCAGAGATTACAGAGCACTTCCACTGCTGATTAAAAAAGAAAAATGGCTGCAAAGAATTTCGGATCAGAATTTGCCAAGATGAGAAAAGCTGTGGCAAAGTTTGAATGGCACGCAATAGCAGTTTGGAATCTGATGAAAAACAGAGAAAGGAAATTGTGGGCTGTAAAAGCTGATTTGAAGTAGTAAAAATCTATGCCAAGTGAGAAAATTATGCCAAGGTTTCAAATAGAGTTAAAGTTTATGAACCTTACACATGTGGAAATGCAAATTTGAAGTGGATAATCCACTGCCGATCAAAACATGAAAAGAATCAGAGAATATTTGGAATTTCAGAGCAAAACATAGAAACAGATTCAGCAATTCAGCAGGGCAGTAAGGTGAAAATGTAGCTCACTGATCAGAAAAGGAAGCTGATTTGTAACTAATCTGAATTGGATTGAAACCGTGCAGATCAGGAATGAACAAAACAGTGAGGAAGCAAACAATCAGTTAAGAACAAAGAAGAAGAAAATTTGCAATGAGTACTTGGAGTTGCCACTTCTTGTGCCAAATGGGCTGATCAGTCCACTTGAAGCTCACGGAAGGCTAGGTTAAAGTTGTTTCTGATAAAGGTTGAAGCATGGCCACAACATAGCTGAACCATTTTTGAGTGGCCGGATATTGATTTGTTACTCCACCAATTTCGAGTAGAACACCTACATTTTCCTCTATCAATTGATGCAAATATTATTGATGCTAATTGTTTTGAGAGATCAGAGAATTGCCATGAATCTGATGTGGAGCTGCAATCTGAAGAAAAAAAAAAGAGAGAATGGAAGAAAGTAGTGTGCCAACAAAGGGTGAAGAGTATCAAGAGTGAGTTACAAGGGTTGTTTAGTGAAAATGGTATGTTGATGTTCTATTTTACTTGATATCAGATGTTCTCTGATACAAACCCCAATCACTCCATTCCATTCTGAATTTACTAGAGAGAAAGAAAAAGAAAAGAAAAATCAGAAAAGCGAAGAGAAGGAAGCAATTTGGCACACAAATTAGGTTTTTGGTACAATGACACCAACAAAGTTTTATTCATTCCAATCAAAAGCAGGGTTCAAGATTGACTTCACAACTTTTGATATCATTAGAGGACTGTTAAGATGGGGCAAAGCACATTGGAAACATTTTTGAGCAACCAAGTCTCCCACTCCATCCATTTTCCATTTCCTTGATTTTTATTCCATTTCTCACCATTTTCTATGCTTTTCATTTGTTTTTGTAGATGTTGATCCTATTCATGACTAATGGTGGAGATTAGATAATAAGCAAGCCTATGGTAGTGCAAGAAGCATGTGTGAGAGTGAGCTCCACTTCCATCATCAACTTAGAACTTAAGGAGAGAGCCACCAAAACTTCCCATGAAAGGCTAGTGATTTAAATTCATCTCAATGACTCATTATAGATGAAGAGGCTAAGTTGTTGATTTAAGGACAAGATAGTAATCCATAGAGCTTAGATTTATGAGAATTGACAACCCTAGATAATTTCTTTTCATTTGTTTCTAATTATGCTTAAGAAAATCTAGGGGATACATATTTAGTTGTTTCGCGAGACGCTCAAGGTTAAGTGTGGGGGAGTTGATAAGCACCATTTTATTGATTATTTTAATTGCTAAAATCCATGTTTGACCCATGTTTCTATTGCTTAATTATGATTTTACCCTAGGTTTTGGAATTTCCTCTTATTTTGGACTTAATTGCAAAATTACACATTTTTAGATTATTTGGCCACTAATTTTTTGATATATTTTTGTAGGCATGAAAGGATCCTGGACCTAGGGCATACTGGGTCAAACTTGAGTCGAATGTGAACCGGATCGAATTATCAAGCTTACGATTAATCCGAGCCGTCCGATTCAAGAGCGGCTAATTCTGAGCCATCTGGGACGATCTGAAGCAATCTGAGCTAGGGTCAGGGTTGATCAAGCTCTATGATCAAGATCTGAAGGTTTCATCCCAATCAGAGCTAAATCAACCGTTGGATCAAGCTTGGAGGGCTCTAGAGCGTCCATTCACAGATTGAGTTGATCTGGACCATCCGTTGCATATCTGGAGGATCCGAGCTACCACAAGGCAGATCCTGACCCCAGATCATCATCATAAAAGTTTGGCTCAAATCAGACCAAGATCTACCGTTGGATTTCATCAAAGCAATCTGAGCCGTCCATTTGTTCCTATTTAATCAGAAATGCGCAGCAGCTCTTCCCCATCGCGTCTTCACCGCAACAGTCGAGTTCTTCATTTTCTTCATCGTTTTCTTCATTTTTTCATCCAATCGAAGGCGCGGTCCCTCAATCCATCATCAAGCAAGGGCTAGGTCAGTGAAGATAGTTTCAGTGAAGTTTCAGATTGGATTTTTGCTCAAAAGTGAAGTTGCGAGAGGTTCCAGCCGTTTCACTACCCGAATTCAGTGAGCTCAGCTGTGATCCATTTCCACTACATCCGAGCTGACCAGAGGGGTTCCCTGGAAGGTCTCGGTCATTCCCAAATCCAAATCGCAATCCACCACAGCGAGTTTGAGGGATTCGGAGGCATATTTCAGCTTGGGCAGAATTTGATCTAATTCGGTATCAGAGACAGTTCCTCACTGATTTGCGGAGCTTGCGGGTCCGAGGTTCTCCCTTGATTGACGACCAAGGAGCTCTTGAGTTGGAGAATGATTGAGGAGTAGTTTAAATTAGGAATTTTCATTGTTTAGCTGTAGATTTTGTTTCTGCCACTTGTTCTGTTCTGCATTTTCGTACCAGCGACTTAGATTTAGTTTTCTGAATAGTTGAGCTTAATTAGGTTGTCAATCTTTAAGTTAGTTAGTTTATGAGCTTGTTTAGATGATAATTAGATTTAATTTCAGCTAATTGCAGTTTAAATTGTTGCGTGCCAACTACATAGCTGTGTGCCATTTCATTTCTGAAATTGCTGAGTTAGTTGCTGTAATCTCTTTGTTTGGACCGTTTCATTCTAAATTGGAGGCTCATCCTTGAGTGACAGCAAGGATTCAAAGCTGAGATGAGAGATTGAAGCTGAGTCTTAGTTAAATTCAGTTATTAGCAGTAGATTCTAGTTTCTGCAGTAATTTCGGTTTCTGAATTTTTCTATCAGCTGTTTACTTTTCATTTGCTGAATTGTTTTCGTTTAATTAGGGTTCAATTCTTCAATGCAATCAATAGGTAGTATGTTTAGTGAGCAAACCTTTTGAATTCAGATTAATTCAGTTTTCACTTCTTGCGTATCAGTTTTTTTTCCAACCCGTATAAGCCAATTCTGCAATTCTGTTCAGTCCTGTCTTGCACCTTAGTTTTCTTCCATGAGTATCAGTTTTAATTCAGTGGATTTCAGCTGATAGACTCTGCATTTGTGTCAAGTAAACATCAGAATTTCTTAAGTTTCTCTGAACTTAGAGCAGTGAACTCAAATTCAGCTCGCAATTGCTTGTTTTTGAATTCAACCTGCTGCTGCTCCTCTACACTACTTATTTATTTCTGAATTCATGTCTCAATGGAGTCATTTCTGAATTGGTCAGCTCCATTCCTGTAGTTTTCAGTTTATCACTTTTGCAGCTAATTTCGATCATGTGATCTCACTTGCTTGGTTTGATTGATTCATGAGTTCTTCACTAGATCATGGTTTCCATTTCTGAATTTCTGCATTTACTGTTTTGAATTCCTGCCTTCAAAAGCTGCTTTAAGCTCATTTCAGTATTCTGCTGCATTCATTTCTGAATTTCTACCTTAATTCATGATTAGCACTTCACTATGAGCTTGTTTTCCAAGTGAAGTGAGTTAGTTTCAATTTGGAATTTTCAATCACAGCTTGGGTACTTAGTTTCATTTTGGCACATTGATTTCTTTTATTCCTTGTGTATCAAGTGTACTCTTATTCATTTGCTTTGCATTGAGCTTGCACCTAACATCAGATTGTATTTTCAGATTCGATTAAGTGAAATTGTTGGATTAAGTTTCCATTAGTTGAGGCCTTAATTGCAAATTCCTTGTTGAGTTCATTTAGTTAAGTTCCTTTATTCTCATTGCAGTTTCCATTTCTAGTTGAACCCAAACCCGATTACTTAATTGAAACCCGAAAACACAAACGACACAAATACAAGTGCGAATCAAACAAACCTTCAACTAGTCCCTGAGAAAAATACAACCTGTGGCCCCTATATTACATTTTCATACTTTTGATTGTAAAAAGGGTTTCCAGTTATTCATTCACATTTAAATCTGATGGTCCCATAATTCGTGACAAATTTAATCTAGTATTTCGGGGCTGTCACATACCAGGTGCAATGAATTGGGATTTATTCCCAATCTCTGATAAGTAAGTCCTACAACAATCCCAAGAGGTACTTGCCACAATGATCTAGTCGTAGTGTCACCATACTTCTACCATGATGTTTCTTCGCATCAGACTTGATTTCTTTAATCTCATCAAAGTATTCAGTCTTGTGGTACATCAAGTAAATGTACTTTGTCCTTTGAATAATTGTTTATAAAATAAATAATGTATTCAAGGCTACCTCTATTCTGGATAGATTAAGGACCTAAACTTATAAGGATGAACCATCTCTAACATACTTTTGACTCTATACCCCTTGGCCTTGAAATGCCTCTTGGTCTTCTTACCTTCCTAGTAAGATTCAATGATTTAAGGAAGTCTAGTCTTCTACCACTAATGAACCCAAGGGCCCATTAGCTATCAACCATTGAATCCTACTAAAGGTTAATAAGACCATGCCTTAGGGCCTAAAGCTATGCTTGGTTCATCTCGGAAGGAACCTTTCTCTTACTTTGGTTAGATGATAAGCTATTAAACATCTAATTGCATCATGAGAGTTTTTGGTTTTAAAATGAACCAGTTGCCTATCTATGTACTTTAATAGATAATCCTTCTATTTCTCTTTTAATAATAAAAGCAATAGAATATCTTCTTCCAGAAACTGAACAAAAGTTCTTTCCAAAAATTCAAGTACATAAAAGCAATCTCTTTAAAACCAAAACTTTGTCATCCTATCTAAAAGATATAAAATAATAACTTTGTCCTTCTATTTCATCTCTGTAGCCTATCCCATGTAGATGGTAACCTCCTCCTCAACTAGTCGTCAGGTTTCCTGGAACCCCTGCAAAAAGATGCAAACATGATTAGTGACATCCGTATCTACACACTAGGTATCGGTAGATATCACCTCTAAACATGTTACAACGACAAAAGAGAAAAGTATACCTAAATTATTACTCTGACGGCGGGGACAATCCGCCTTCCAATGTCCAGACTACATGCACATGAAGTACTTGCCTTTCGGCTTCTTCATGCAACTCTGAGGTCCCTGTAATCCTGCTACTTTCTTTGCTCTAGCATGTTTCTTCTTCATCTTTCCTTTCGGTATAGAAGAAGAAACCCTTGAGAATGAATGTCTGTGATCTCTGAAGAGAAAATGTCTCTGCCGCCTCGAGTTCTATCAGAAGTTCTGCCCACGAATATGAACGTTTGCCCATATTGTAGCTTAGGCAAAACTTCTCAAAACTCTTTGGTAGAGATTGGAGGATGAGATCGACCTGGGTTTCCCCATCAATTTGTGCTCCAAGGATTTCCATCTCTTTCATCCAAGCCATCATTTTGAGAATATGTTCCCTCACGGGCATACCCTCAACCATGATGGTCGTTGTCAAGTTCTTCATGACTTCTTGCCTAGCGGCCCGATCATGATATCCGAAGAGTTCATCGAGTTTGGATGTTTTATCACTGGTAACGGAAGAAGCCTGAGGTTGATGACTCTGAGTCATCTCGTTTGCTTCTAACCATTTCCAAAAATAATTAAACTCCTCTTTATCATTAATCTCGCTAGGTTTTTCGGCACAGAACTCGACAATATCACACTTGGATTCCTCGGCAGTTTCGACAAAGTCTAGGTTAAATTCCCAATCCATATTATTACTAGTAGGGGCATTAAGTTCGTTTTCTCTTTGAACTAGGTCAAGTGGGTCTAGATCCATTTTAAAATACCTAAGAATCACAACAATCACACACTTTAGATTTCGAAAATAAATTGATTCCTCAAAATAATAAATTTTCAAAATCAACCAACACCTCAAAACACCGAGAATTTCGTATGCCACGATGGTGTGGACGTATACAAATTCTACATTTGTGAAAGGAGGTTTTACCCATTAATTTTACTATCTTGTCATCCTAACTTTCTGACAAGTAAAATTAATAGTTGGTCCTCTTCGACCCTACAAATAATAGCAATGACTCCGATGGGGAGGATACTATTATTTGTATCTAAGTGTTTACCATTACAAGACATTAAGAAAATTATTTCTGATTATGTGTCTTCTGATGGGGATGTACACATGCTCTTCAATAATTTTCTATAATCTTTTCTGACCGAGTGATCCGTAGAACAAGCCCATCCGATGGGGAGGAAGGCACTCAGAGCCAACGCGCAGACTTGTTCGCATCACTTGTCAGATATTAATGGAGGCTATGGGACCCTTAGGGTCCCTCTCCCAATTAGTTATTTATGTTGAGGATTTTCACATGCACACACACAACAAGCAAATAACCAAAGCACAAATAAGAAAAATCCTAGATTTTCCAACTTTCATGGCTTTGGTCTCCAATGCGCCTCCAATCGTGTCGTCACCTCATCCGCTCCTCCCTATCCATGCGCAAGCCACCATGAAGGCGTCTCCGAGGCGAGATGAGTAGCTAAATATTTACATCCATCGATCCTATACTCCACGAAGGAGTGTACATGCAATCTAGTTTGAAAGTAAATAAATGCTCGGCTAAATAGGTATCATATTTAATTACAAAAATTAAATACTATCTAGCCTCGTCAACCCCGAGGATTTAATTAATTACAACATTACACGATCAATCACATAACACAATTATCTAAGCCATGATAAGCTAGAATCTAGTGCATGCAACAAAGAGTTAGCCTACGCACATCCATATATCATCCAGCAAATGATAACGTGTAAAAATTAACCAATCCTAAATACACGAAACTAGAAACCTCAGTTCTGATACTAATTGTTGGTTGTAGCTTGGGATATAACAACCGAGGGTATGGCTCGGCGGGTTTCCTAAGCCACGGGGTCGAACATAAGAGACCTCTCTATGTTTACAGATTAAAAATTTAATCTGAATAGAGACCCATCTCCCAAACGACCGTCTCGTCATCGTGTCCATTGATTCAAGTCACAACTTAGCCAAAACCAAAGTTAAGGCCTTGTAACATTCCGAATCAATCAATCGTGGAAAAGACGACGAATGGATCGTCGATTTTTGTGTTTATTATCGATGTCCATGACACAATTAATTATCAATATTAATTAACAAATAATTAAACTATGATAAAAATGTTGGTGCAGAAAGCACCAAAGTCAAACCTGTGTTTTGATAATGGCAACAGGGTTCAAAAGTTAAGTCTTACTTGTTATCTAACAAGTTACTCTAGTGTGCAGGTTAAAAAGTCCTAGCGAAGGACTGCTAGGCACTGGCAAAGGAATCCCAGGGTACAAAGCCCTAGCGAAGGATTGCTAGGCACTGGCGAAGGAATGCCAGGGTATAAAGCCCTAGCGAAGGACTGCTAGGAACTGGCGAAGGAATGCCAGGGTACAAAGCCCTAGCGAAGGACTGCTAGGCACCAGGCGAAGGACAGCTTGGGACTGAAGCCCTAGCGAAGGAATGCTAGGCACCGGGCGAAGGACAGCTCGGTATCCAAGACCTGGCAAAGGACCGCCAGGCAAAAGTCCAACCAGAGGAGCGGTTGGCATCAGGTACATTCTCCCGAGAGGAGTAGGTGAGGACGCGTTCCCCGTCGAGGGAACAGTAGGCGTCGGTTCGACCTAGGGTTCCATTTTGGAGGCCCAAAGTCAGAACCAAGATAGTTAAGGCTGTATAAACTAATATTTTATTGTTTTATGGTGTTTTGGACTAACCCTGGATGCAGGATCGAAGGAACGAGTGTCTGCAGCTCAGACAGCCTCAAAGGAATGAGGCACCAGCTGACCAGGGCGCCCAGAGTGTCCCGGACGCCCCCAAGGTGAACACAAAACACATAAAACAAGAGAAGGCTTCGACAGCTCATATCCGGGGCGCCCCCGTGCTCCCGGGCGCCCCCGCTACTCCCGGGCGCCCCCAGCGTCCCGGGCGCCCCCTGCGCCAACTACCGAAGCAGCTCCCCTCGAAGCCAACAGATGAAAGTTTGACCCGATCAATGCGGGCGCCCCGAGCGCTCCGGGCGCCCCCGTCAAAACTGATCCCGAATGTAAAGGGATCAGAAGCTGACTGAGCAACTTCCGGATCAGGTGACACGTGGGGGGGGGGGCGCCCGACGTCCCGGGCGCCCCCAGGCCCTATATAAAGGGCCCTCGACCCCAAGGCTCAAGCAACAATTCATTCAACGCTTCGACGCTCTTCTCCTCCCGCACTCTGCTCCGGAAACTTCCCAACTCGAGCCTACGACGTCCCTCCGCTCCGAAAAGTCGATCTACCTCGGACGTCGGTAACAAAAAGCGATATTTTAATTCTGTGCTTATTACACTACTATTGTAATCCATTTGTGTAAACTGTTTTTGCACCTCATATAGAATTGCCCAAAGTAAACGGTCAACGATCATGGGCCTTGGAGTAGGTGTTAGTAATGTGAGAGAAGTGTCCTAAGGCAATCGCCTTATGATTGTAAACATTTATTTTAATAAATGAAAATTCACTATTTGAGTATACATGTTTGTGTATTTGATTGGGATCTTAAACTCATTTACTGAATGTCCGCAATACAATTCATAGCATGAGAGAATTTGTGATGGAATCACAACTAGTGATTATCTCTACATGTGCAATTATGAAGTATTGAAAATATCCCTAGTCGATGAATTGATAAATACGAACATTATCAATTCTGTTGAGACTAGCATGGGTTATTCTCTAATCAGCTGATTCTCACTGGCTGGTGACATTGGGATGTCCGGAGATAAACATGGATGCTAGTTAAGGGAACTAGTTCATTAGAGTGACTAGCTGTAAAACTTCATATGGTAATCTACATATAGATATGTCAATGAATGTTCTTACTGCAGCTTAAGTGCGATGTTCCTTTGACTTGGGGTGTTCAAGTCATCTTGGTCATGGAGACTTGTACTTAACATCTTAAGCAAGCATCTCCAAGGAGGTGTGGACCTAGGATGGTTGGGTATAAGCCGAAGTGCTCGAAGATGTTTGAACAGCCTACAAAGGATTCACCACTCCTTGCGAGGAGATGTATACCCAAGGCCTATCGTCGGATTGTTACTCAAAGTCTCTGGCCAGAGCATGACATGTTTAGAGTATGAATCTCTTAAAGACATGTGAGTAATTAGAATTCGTTGGACGAGAAAGACATTACTTGGGCTAGGTGTGACGTAATCAGCCTAGTGGGGACTGACACATATAGACCGTGTCCTGAACCAAGTGGGTATAAGATGGTGAAGGGAATGAGGCACGATTCATTAGAGCTGCTGAAGGGTTTCAGAATTATATCTGAGGTCAACCGTTGATCTTTCGATTAATTGGGGATCATGATGTACTACTAGGTGCCACTCATGATCGTTCTATAATTGGTTAATTATAGACGGCCAACATAAATCGAAAGCCTATTTAGTCACATGCACTACGAGTAATCCGAGGGATTTAAAACGAGTTGAAAATTGGATTTTCCAATCAAGAAAAATAAGTCGAATCTGAATTAATCAGAGGCGCATCAGAAGCTTAAAATGGCTAAGTCTTTTGAAGGCTTATTGGGCGAATTAAATGAGTTTAATTCGCGAGAAGGCGGCTTGGTTTGGCCGGCCAAAGAGGGTTCCCACCCTCTTTGGTTTGGCCGGCCACAATAAAAGAGAGAGAACCAATTTAATTGGTTTAAATTATAAAATAAATCAAGCGCGATTTGTTTTATAAAATTATGGATAAATAAATTAATTTATATAAAGAAATTTATATAAAGAAAATTGTAGAAATTTATTCTTTTTATGGAAATTAAAATGAACCATGAATTGGTTTAATTTTAATTTATAAAATCAATTATGAATTGATTTTTCCATGATAAGAAAAGTTCATACAAATTTTATTCCATAATTAAAAAGAGAGATGTATTTGTTTTATTATAAAGTTAGTTATAATAAAACTAGGCATAACGGAATAATTCATAAGAAAATTTATAAGATAAATTTCTTATGAAAATATATTCCGTTAATTCCGTTAAAGGGGAGACTTGGCAAGGGAGATGCTACTATATAAAGGAACTAAAGGCAAGGCTTGAATTCCAATCAATTAATCAAGAGATTAAGTAGCTCCCTCTCTCTCTCTCTAACTCTCTCTCTCTCTCTAGGGCCGGTGCCCCTCTCACTCTCTAGGGCCGGCTCTCTCTCCTCCCCTAGGGCCGACGCACATCCCAAGGGTGGCCGAGAGCTTCATCCACCAAGAAGGTGCCAAAGAAGAAGAAGCGGATCGCGACTCCTTCCTTCCTTTCCCGGAATTTTGATTCCGTTACTTGGTGGTTAGTTTCCATCTTTTCTCTCTTGTTATTCTAGTTGTGCCTTTGGAGAATCTAGTAGTTCTCGTCGGCACAAAACTCGTGGCTTTGCGAAGTCATCCCGAAGAGAACTCGGCGTGGACGCGAATAGAGGCGGAGCTTCCAAGGGACGCTACGGTTGGATCTCGTCCCTTACTTCGAGTTACGCGAGGTACTAAGTAAATTAGTTTACTTTTTCGCAAAATTTTAATTTATGATCATGTCCACACATCATAAGGTCGCATGCTAGATACGTGGTTAAAAATGATTTGAGAAATTATTTATGCTAATTCTTCCGCTGCACGTAAATATTTAAAATTTATGAACCCGTATCCTTGTCAACATGCACCCGGTCCCAACAGCGGTATCAGAGCCGGTTAGTGTTCGACATAATCATATAATTGTTTTACGGAAAACTTTGTCATGATCTCAATTTTGGAAAAATTTTCAATTATGGAAACTTTCCAATTATGATAAGTTTTAGATTTAGGAATTTCAAAGTTTGGAAATCCTCATGAAATTTCGCAAATTTTTGAAATATCCTAGTTTCTGAAATTTTATGATAATTGTGAAAACTTCCCATTTTTGGAAACTTTCCAATTTTGGAAATTTCCTATTTTGGAAATTTTCTAACTTTGGAAATATGTAAGTTTTCTTTGTACCAGAAACTTACAATTATTCTGAAAACCTATTATGAAATCTCGCGATTTTGGGCACATTCTTTCAAGAAAGTCTAGACAAATTTATGGATTATTAATTGACAATTAAATTCGAATTGGTTTTAAATTATTAACAAAATTCTTTATTTTGGATTGAGCCTCGGGGAGCCGTCTAATTTAAAGTTAGTTGTTATAATTTAATTTCCCATTTTGAATAAAATTGTCATGTTTAATTTGGTTACGCCACGGGGAGCGGACCAAATTGGATTTACGACAAATTACTTTTCTTTGGGTATCTGAGCCTCGGGGAGCCACCCTTAGAAAACAATTTGTTGTAATTAATTAATCCATGAATAAAATATGTGATCAAATCTTAGAAATTTGATTTAAGAGGTGATGCTCTTACATATTGTTGTCTCCAAAATTAATTAGGAAAATGGTTTCCTATAGAGTTTTCTTAAATGAGATTTTCATGAAAATAATATGTGATTGAATTAAGGGAATCTGTCTCTTAATTTAATCCGAAATTGATTATGACAATTTAGGAAATTGTTTCCCAAAACAATTCCTTGAATAAAGTATGAAATTAGAATTAGGAAATCCGGTTCATAATTCAATTAATGAGACTTGATAAATTAAGTCACATATATACTTTATTAAGGAAATCGTTAGTACATGACATAATTATATGTCATGAATGTGCTTAGAAAAGAAAGGATGAGACCCAAAACCCCTTACAAAATATTAAGGCCAACACCTTCCATTAATATCGTTAGAACCGGAGTTTTGTTTCTCGTTTGGGTTGATGGACACATCCATGCCCGGCTTGAACCTCGACATGTTCAAACCATGGAATTAGTTTATGATAAATATAGTTGGAGTCAGATGTCAATCCTTAGTTTTGGTTGTTGGACACATCCAAGCCTGACTAAACGGTTGAATGAGCTCCAACCATATTAAAACTATTTCTTTATTAATGGGTCAGCCTTAAGCTTGGAGCATCGATTTGTTGTGCCACAGCCAAGGTCGATGTAAAGAGAGGTGCAGTTGGGTGCTATGTATATTGTTGCATACTTGTTAATGAGTTAACAACCCAATGATTTATGCAAACATTCAATTAGTTGATAGCATAAAGTGATAATTACATATATGTGATATGTAATCGGTATAATTACCTACCTTCATAGCTAAGAATAACTTGATGGCCACAGCCATGGTTGTTCTTATCTATGGTTGGATATCAACCTATTTGGAGATGTTCCTACGATCTCCCGAATTGATAAAAAGGGTTATTCAATTCGAAAAATTAAATAGGATTTAATTAATGTATATTGATGCATTCTTTATCATTCTTCTCACATAAGCTCAATTTGTATTTCTAGGATAATCACTCGATCATGTCTTCTCTGAATTTGCGTTCCATTTTGGACACCAATAAGTTAGCTAAGGACAAAAGGATTGAAAAAGCACCAAAAGGCACTTGCCATCATTGTGGCAAGGAGGGCCACTGGCGAAGAAACTGTAAGGTTTATCATGAGTCCTTGAAGAAGAAGGCATCCGATGCCCCATCCTCTTCAGGCATCTTCGTTATTGAATGTCACTCTATTTCCTCGTACACCTGGGTACTTGATACTGGGTGTAGCTTACATATATGTAATGACATACATGGGCTAAGGAATAGAAGAAGACTCGTCAAGGGAGAAGCGAATTTGCAAGTTGGAAATGGAGCAAAGATTGCTGCTATTGCCATCGGAACATATTTGCTAAAGCTCCCTACTGGACTTGTCTTAGAATTGGATAATTGTTATTTTGTTCCTTCATTAATAAAGAACATTGTATCTATTTCATGCTTGAATGAAAAGGGTTATCATTTAACTTTTAGTAACAATTGTTGTTACATAACTTTAAATGGTGTTCTTTATGGGACCGAAACTTTGTGCAATGGTATCTACACGTTAGATTTATCCGGTGACATTTTCAATATCGAAGTTAGCAACAAACGTGCTCGAATAGATAATCGAATAGACTCCTATACGTGGCATTGTCGTCTTGGCCATGTAAGTAAGAAACGCATGACCAAATTACACCGATGTGGAATTCTGGAATCATTTGAACCCGGTTCATTTGATACATGCGAATCATGCTTAAAAGGCAAGATGACCAAATTACCCTTTTCCGGAAAAGGTAATCCAGTGGGAGAATTGCTTGGTCTAATACATACTGATGTATGTGGACCAATGTCAACTCTTGCACAAGGAGGCTATAGCTACTTCATTACCTTTATCGATGATCACTCACGATTCGGGTATGTGTTCTTGATGAAACACAAATCTGAAGCTTTTGAGAAATTCAAAGAGTTCAGAAATGAAGTAGAGAAATAGCTTGGCAAAAGTATTAAGATACTTCGATCCGATCGGGGTGGTGAATACTTAAGTCAAGAGTTTCAAGATTATCTTAGGGACAATGGGATATTGTCTCAATGGACTCCGCCATATACACCACAGCATAATGGTATATCTGAGAGGCGTAACCAAATCTTGATGGACATGGTTAGATCTATGATGAACCATGCAACTCTTCCAAAATCCTTTTGGGGTTATGCACTTAAGACAGCTGTTTACTTGCTTAACAGAGTCCCGACCAAGGTAGTCTCTACTACTCCATATGAGACGTGGAATAGTAAGAAACCTCATTTAACTCACCTTAAAATATGGGGTTGTCCTGCTTATGTGAAGCGGACTGTATCAGACAAATTGGATGCTAAGTCTTATAAATGTCTATTTATTGGATACCCTAAGGAAACGAAGGGTTACCAATTCTATCATCCCTTGGAACAAAAGGTGTTTGTTTCAAGGCATGCTGTGTTTCTGGAAAAAGAATTTCTTTTACAAGAAAACAGTGGGAGTGGCATTGAACTTGATGAAGTTCAAGAAACTCCAATAGACATTACAGAGACACCTAGTCTAGACCCACAACCAATAACTCATAATGATGAGCTATCAGTTGAACCTAAAACAACACCACCTCTTCGTAGGTCTGATAGGACACGCAATATTCCAGAGAGATACGGATTTCTCATAAGTGAATCGAATGACGTGTTACTCATAAACGATGACGAACCTATCAGTTATGAAGATGTTCTGAAAAGTTCAGATAGGGACAAATGACTTGAAGCCATGAAGTCGGAAATGGATTCCATGTACGAAAATCAAGTATGGGACTTGGTTAACCCACCTGAAGGGATTAAGCCCATAGGGTGCAAGTGGGTTTTCAAGAAGAAAACCGACATGGAAGGTAATGTTGTTACCTTTAAGGCTAGATTAGTGGCAAAAGGATATCGTCAGAAACAAGGAATTGATTATGACGAAACCTATTCGCTAGTAGCTATGCTTAAATCCATTCGGATGCTCCTAGCCATAGCAGCTCATTATGATTATGAGATATGGCAAATGGATGTGAAAACAGCTTTCCTTAATGGAAACCTGCTTGAGGATGTATACATGATACAATCTGAAGGTTTCACATCGGTTGATAAAACCAAAGTATGCAAGCTTCGACGATCCATATATGGACTGAAGCAAGCATCCAGGAGCTGGAACATCCGTTTTGATGAGACAATCAAAGAGTTTGATTTCTCACAAAATCCTGACGAACCTTGTGCGTACAAGAAGGTTAGTGGGAGTGCAGTCGTATTCCTAGTATTATATGTCGATGACATATTACTTATAGGAAACGATATATCAGTCTTACAGACAGTTAAAATTTGGTTGTCCAAAACTTTCTCCATGAAAGACCTGGGAGAAGCAACCTATATCCTTGGGATTAGAATCTATAGAGATAGATCAAAATGGTTGCTTGGTCATTCGCAGTCTACATATATAGACCGAGTACTAAAAAGGTTTAGCATGTCGGAATCCAAGAAAGGTTACCTTCCCATCAGGCATGGGATCAACCTTTCAAAGTCTATGTGTCCGCGCATAGAAGACGAGAGGATTTGCATGAATATGATTCCTTATGCATCCGCGATAGGATCTATCATGTATGCTATGTTATGTACTAGGCCCGATGTATCGTATGCTTTGAGCATCACAAGCAGATACCAGTCGGATCCAGGAATGGATCATTGGGCGGCTATCAAGACAATCCTTAAGTACTTAAGAAGAACTAAGGATGTGTTCCTAATATATGGAGAAGGAGATATGGTAATACGTGGGTATACAGATGCCAGTTTCCAGACAGATAAGGATGACTCCAAATCTCAGTCTGGATACGTATTTACTTTGAATGGAGGTGCAATAAGTTGGAAGAGTTCCAAACAAGACACCGTAGCGGATTCTACCACGGAAGCGGAATATATCGCAGCTTCGGAAGCAGCAAAGGAAGCAGTCTGGATCAAGAAGTTTGTCTCCGAACTTGGTGTGGTTCCAACCATTGATGAAGCAGTGCTGATTTACTGCGACAACAATGGACCTATTGCACAAGCAAAGGAACCAAGGTCTCATCAGCGATCCAAACACGTGCTTCGCCGCTATCATCTGATCAGAGAGATTATAAGTAGGAATGATATACAAATTGAGAAAATTCCCACTGAAAGGAATTTAGCGGATCCTTTAACTAAGGCCTTGCCTCAGAGCAAGTTTGAGGGTCATGTTAGAGCCTGTGGTATTGGATACCGTAGCGATTGGCATTAGGCCAAGTGGGAGTTTGTTAGTAATGTGAGAGAAGTGACCTAAGGCAATCGCCTTATGATTGTAAATATTTATTTTAATAAATGAAAATTCACTATTTGAGTATACATGTTTGTGTATTTGATTGGGATCTTAAACTCATTTACTGAATGTCCGCAATACAATTCACAGCATGAGAGAATTTGTGATGGAATCACAACTAGTGATTATCTCTACATGTGCAATTGTGAAGTATTGAAAATATCCCTAGTCGATGAATTGATAAATACGGACACTATCAATTCTGTTGAGACTAGCATGGGTTATTCTCTAATCAGTTGATTCTCACTGGCTGGTAACATTGGGATGTCCGGAGATAAACATGGATGCAAGTTAAGGGAACTAGTTCATTGGAGTGACTAGCTGTAAAACTTCATATGGTAATCTAAATATAGATATGTCAATGAATGTTCTTACTGCAGCTTAAGTGCGATGTTCCTTTGACTTGCGGTGTTCAAGTCATCTTGGTCATGGAGACTTGTACTTAAACATCTTAAGCAAGCATCTCCAAGGAGGTGTGGACCCAGGATGGTTGGGTATAAGCCGAAGTGCTCGAAGATGTTTGAACAGCCTACAAAGGATTCACCACTCCTTGCGAGGAGATGTATACCCAAGGCCTATCGTCGGATTGTTACTCAAAGTCTCTGGCCAGAGCATGACATGTTTAGAGTATGAATCTCTTAAAGACATGTGAGTAATTAGAATCCGTTGGACGAGAAAGACATTACTTGGGCTAGGTGTGACGTAGTCAGCCTAGTGGGGACTGACACATATAGACCGTGTCCTGAACCAAGTGGGTATAAGATGGTGAAGGGAATGAGGCACGATTCATTAGAGCTGTTGAAGGGTTTCAGAATTATATCTGAGGTCAACCGTTGATCTTTCGATTATTTGGGGATCATGATGTACTACTAGGTGTCACTCATGATCGTTCTATAATTGGTTAATTATAGACGGCCAACATAAATCGAAAGCCTATTTAGTCACATGCACTACGAGTAATCCGAGGGATTTAAAACGAGTTGAAAATTGGATTTTCCAATCAAGAAAAATAAGTCGAATTTGAATTAATCAGAGGCGCATCGGAAGCTTAAAATGGCTAAGTCTTTTGAAGGCTTATTGGGCGAATTAAATGAGTTTAATTCGCGAGGAGGCGGCTTGGTTTGGCCGGCCAAAGAGGGTTCCCACCCTCTTTGGTTTGGCCGGCCACAATAAAAGAGTGAGAACCAATTTAATTGGTTTAAATTATAAAATAAATCAAGCGCGATTTGTTTTATAAAATTATGGATAAATAAATTAATTTATATAAAGAAATTTATATAAAGAAAATTGTAGAAATATATTCTTTTTATGAAAATTAAAATGAACCATGAATTGGTTTAATTTTAATTTATAAAATCAATTATGAATTGATTTTTCCATGATAAGAAAATTTCATACAAATTTTATTCCATAATTAAAAAGAGAGATGTATTTGTTTTATTATAAAGTTAGTTATAATAAAACTAGGCATAACGGAATAATTCACAAGAAAATTTATAAGATAAATTTCTTATGAAAATTTATTCCATTAATTCCGTTAAAGGGGAGACTTGGCAAGGGAGAGGCTACTATATAAAGGAACCAAAGGCAAGGCTTGAATTCCAATCAATTAATCAAGAGATTAAGTAGCTCCCTCTCTCTCTCTAACTCTCTCTCTCTCTAGGTCCGGCGCCCCTCTCTCTCTCTAGGGCCGGCTCTCTCTCCTCCCCTAGGGCCGATGCACATCCCAAGGGTGCCCGAGAGCTTCATCTACCAAGAAGGTGCCAAAGAAGAAGAAGCGGATCGCGACTCCTTCCTTCCTTTCCCGGAATTTTGATTCCGTTACTTGGTGGTTAGTTTCCATCTTTTCTCTCTTGTTATTCTAGTTGTGCCTTTGGAGAATCTAGTAGTTCTCGTCGGCACAAAACTCGTGGCTTTGCGAAGTCATCCCGAAGAGAACTCGGCGTGGACGCGAATAGAGGCGGAGCTTCCAAGGGACGCTACGGTTGGATCTCGTCCCTTACTTCGAGTTACGCGAGGTACTAAGTAAATTAGTTTACTTTTCCGCAAAATTTTAATTTATGATCATGTCCACACATCATAAGGTCGCATACTAGATACGTGGTTAAAAATAATTTGAGAAATTATTTATGCTAATTCTTCCGCTGCACGTAAATATTTAAAATTTACGAACCCGTATCCTTGTCAACATGCACCCGGTCCCAACAGTAGGAGTCGACCTAGGCTCTGAACCAAGTAAAAATAATTGTGTTTGCGTGTGTTGTGTTTTATTTTCCGCTGAGAAATTTCTCTATCCCTAAATCCGAACGATTTCCGATATTCACACCCCCTCTATCGGTTCTCTCGATCCAACAAGTGGTATCAGAGCGGGGAAGTTCAAATTTGGTGCAACCACCAGTTTGAATATTTTTCGGATTTTTTTTCTTTATCTCGTTCGAATTTCTTCTAAATTTTTCGTTCGATTTTTTTTTCGTTAATCGAGGTTGGTGCAACACCCCTCGTTATTTTATTTCCTTTATCCCGCACTACTAATCCAAGACCAAGTCTTGGGAACTTTTTTTTTAGTTATTTCTTTTTCAGATTAAATGGCCATGCAAGAAGGATTCAGCAGCACCAGACCTCCACTTTTCAGTGGAGAAGACTTTTCCTACTGGAAAAGTCGAATGGAGGTCCACCTGAAAACTCAGGTGGACATGTGGATTATCATCCAGTCCGGACTGGAGATACCCAAAAATGCTGAAGGAGTTCCTCAAAGCTACTCAGAATGGGACACCGCTCTGAAGCGCAAAATAGAAGCCGATGCAAAGGCAACACAGACCCTACAATGCGGTTTAACAAAAGAGGAGCTGAACCGGGTGGGCCCCTTCAACAGTGCTAAGGAGCTGTGGGCAAAATTGATCGAGCTGCACGAAGGAACATCAGACACTCGGATCAGTAAGAGAGATCTGCTCCTGAACAAATTGTATACCATCAAGATGGCCGACAACGAAACAGCAGCCCAGCTTCATGCACGAATCCAAGAATTGATGAACGGTCTTCACCCTATAGGTCACAAGGTCGAAAACCGTGACCTAATAAGGTATGCTCTAAATGCTTTCACGAGAAACACCTTGTGGGCATCTATGGTAGATGCATACAAGGTTTCAAGGGATCTCTCAAAAATTAAACTAGATGAATTATTTTCCGAATTAGAACTTCATGAACAGACTAACTGCAATTTGGCCGAGAAAGGTATTGCTTTTGTTGCAGGAAAAACTAGAAGGTCAACAAAGAAGAAGCCTCAACATGAATCCGAGTCTAACTCAGACTCAGAAGACGAAGAAGGAGATCGACCTAAGCTGGTCCGACTGACCCGAAGTTACTATAGAGAATTGAAGAACCAATCCAACAGAAGGAAGACTAACCGAAGAAAGGACGAACCAGCTGAACCCACAAATGACAGAAACAAGCCCAACGTGACTTGCTACGAGTGCAAGAAGAAGGGTCACTACAAGTCGGAGTGTCCAAATCTAAAGGAGACCAAAAAGACAAGAAAAAAGAAAGCACTCCAAGCAACCTGGGACGAATATTCATCAGAAGAAGAAGAAGAAGCACCCCAATCAAACCTACTAGCCCTGACCGCCTCAGAAGAAGTCGAGACCGAGTCAGAATCAGAAGAGGATGACGGCAGACTAACCTTTTCAGAAGACGGCGAAATCAAGGTAAGTGGTTTCAATAGAAGTCAATTAAATGATCTTATTTCTTATCTTTCCCGAGATTTGGCGAAAGCCAAACTCCGAGTCGAATCCCTCCGATAGGAAGTAAAACTCCTGAAAGAGGGAGCTAACTCTAAATCCTTAACCGAGAAAGTTCAAGAAGGAACTCCTACTCAAGTTGAAAAACTTGAAAAATAGAACTCCTCCCTGAAAACTCAGGTTAAGGATCTTAGAGCTGCCTTAGAACGATTTACTTCTGGGTCCAAGAATCTTGACATGATTCTTGGAAAATAGAAGTCCATTCTAAATCGATCCGGACTTGGCTATAGAACCAAATCCCAACAAAGATCTTATTTTGCTGTACTGAATCAGTCCAGAAGTAATGTTCAGGCATGGGTACCAAAACTATGCCTGAACCAACCAACTGGATCAAATCAGTATTGGATCCCCAAGGACAAGATTCACATCTTGCCTAATCATTATCGTGGCTATAGTCCAGGGGGAGCCAAATTGAAAACTATATTTATTGTTAAATAAAATTTAATTCTTGTAATTTGCCTGATTAAGTGTTTATTTAAATTTCTGCAATTTACCATGCTTAGACTTAGGTTAGTATAAGGACTGAACAAACTTAACTGAACCTTGAAAACATAGTATTGGGTGGAGGTGAGATGATGGTGCGTTAGGGAAACCAACTCTAATAAGATCAAGTTTACTTGGTTTCTTTAGACTGGTGAAACTAGCCGAAGCTACAGATCCAAAATCCAAACTAGTTAGATCAGAACTTTTTCAAAGATTAATTTTGAAAATGAAATTTCATTAAACGGCTTTGTTAAGGAAAGGGTTGATGATCCAATAAGGCTACGGCCAAAGAAGGCCTAGTGCCTCGCCAAGACCTGGAAGCCAATTTTTGAATTTCAAATTCAAATTACTTTTTGTTAAATTCAAATCTAACACAATTTTCAGTTAAGTATAGATTCAAACATTTTCTTTCAAAATAAATTGAAATGTTTTCAAAAATTAATTTAAGGTTATCAAAATAAATAATAATTTTTCAAAATAATTTTACTTATCAAAACCTGTCTCACAAAACCTATAAGGCTAACGTGATTGAAAACCCTAGATTTGGGTGAGACAGACTAGGCAGTGAAACTCAATTTAAGCTACTCCTGACTCTAATTGGATCCAAATCAATAAAACTCTTTATGTGTAGGAACATAAAGATTTGGACCAATAGATGTTGGATAGCGGTTGCTCCAGACACATGACTGGAGATAAATTGAAATTACCAAACTCAAGTTCAAGAACCTAGGCTCAGTGGCATTTGGCAACAATGCTACACTCAAGGTAATTGGGTCAGGTAATATTCAGCTTAAATCTAACTTTATTATTAAGAAAGTTCTTTTGGTTGAAAACTTCAAATTTAACTTGCTTAGCATAAGTCAGTTATGTGATTCTGGTTATATAGTCACCTTCAACAATTCTAACTGCCTGATTAGAAATGTACAAGACTCAGAAATCATACTTAAGGGCACTAGGAAAAATAATGTATACACTATAAACCTTCCCTCAGTATCCAAATGTATGTTAACTCAGTTAGAACAATCGAACCTCTGGCATAGGAGACTAGGTCACACTAATCTGAGGACTATCTCAAAAGTCACCCAACTTGGCCTAATCAAAGGAATCCCCAAAATTAAAAATGAAAACCTAATATGTGAATCATGTAATCAAGGTAAACAAACCAAAACTAGACACAAACTAATACAATCTGACCTAACTCAAACCACACTTGAGCTCCTGCACCTTGACCTATTTGATTCACATGGAGCCAAGTCACTAAGCGGGAACCGATACTGCTTAGTAATAGTTGATGACTATTCTAGGTTCACCTGGGTTAGGTTTCTAAAAACCAAAGATGAAACCCTAAACCTATTTAATGATTTCTGTAAATTAATTGAAAATCAAAACGATACTAAAATTAAAAGACTTAGGAGTGACCACGGGGGAGAATTTGAAAATCAACGGTTCGAGGAATTTTGTAAGGTCAATGGGTATTTACATGAATTTTCATGTCCTAGAACCCCCCAACAAAATGGGATAGTCGAAAGAAGAAATAGAACATTATAGGAAGCCGCTAGGGCTATGCTCAACGAATTTAATTTAGCAAACCAATATTGGGCAGAAGCAATTAGTACGGCTTGTTACATCCAAAATAGGGTTCTGATTAACAAGCGACACAACAAAACACCCTATGAACTGTACTACCATAGGCTCCCAAATCTACACTACCTAAGGGTCTTTGGAAGCAAAGTCCATATCCTAAACACCAACGACTACTTAGGGAAATTTCAGTCCAAATCAACCCCAGGTATCTTCCTAGGATACTCAACCACAAGTAGAGCCTATAGAGTTTACAACAAACAAACTAAGAAAATTGAAGAAACAACAAATTTAATATTTGATGAAGAAGTCAACTCAACATCTGATAATCCATACCTAACTTCATCAAATTCTGAACAAGAAAATAATGAACAAACTAGTGAACCTTTAATTGAACCCTTAAACGAACTAACTATTGAACCAATTAATGAGTCAACTGAACCAATTATCGAACCAACAAATGAACCAGCTCAAAGAGTCGAATCAAATAGTGATCCAAACCAACCAGCCGGACCTGAGGCTGAACCAAGTTCTAGAAGAATCAAGAAACCCAGACTTAGTCACCCAACCGATCAAATTGTGGGTGATCCAACTCTAGGAGTCAGGACTAGATCCTCCTATAGAAACCTTAGTCAAATAGCTATGATATCAAAAATAGAACCCAAAACTATAGATGAAGCCCTACCTGACCCTGATTGGATCATAGCTATGCAAGAAGAATTAGCCCAATTTGAGAGGAACCAAGTCTGGGAACTAGTGCCTAAACCTGAAGGCAAATCCATCATTGACACTAAGTGGGTCTTTAGGAATAAGCTAAATGATCAAGGAGAAATAGTTAGAAATAAAGCCCGCTTAGTAGCTAAGGGATTCAGCCAAGTAGAGTGGTTAGATTACGATGAAACATATGCCCCAGTAGCTAGACATGAATCCATTAGAATGTTGTTAGCCTTTGCATCCCATAAATGATTTAAGCTATACCAAATGGATGTAAAGTTAGCCTTCCTAAATAGATTCATTAAAGAAGAAGTTTCTGTAGGATAACCCCCTAGGTTTGAGGATTTAGACAAACCTGACCACGTTTACAAATTAACTAAAGCACTATATGGGTTAAAACAAGCACCTAGGGCTTGGTATGAATGTTTATCAACTTACTTAACTTCTAAAGAATTTAAACAAGGACAAATTGACTCGACTTTATTCATTAAAACCCTAGGAAAAGATATATTTATTGCCCAAATTTACGTAGATGACATAATCTTTGGATCCACCAACACAAACTTCCTAAAAGAGTTTGTCAAGATAATGGAAAATGAATTTGAAATGAGCTTAGTTGGTGAGCTTACCTTTTTCCTAGGTCTACAAATCAAACAAACTAGAGATGGAAACTACGTCCATCAATCCAAATATGCTAAAGAGTTAATAAAGAAATTTAAAATGGACAACTCTAAAAGCATAAGTACCCCTATGGCCACCAATGTAAAAATAGATAGTGACCCTGATGGTAAGCCAGTAGACCTCAAACTATATAGAAGTATGATAGGTAGCCTACTGTACCTTATAGCCAGCAGACCTGACATTCTTTTTGCTGTAGGGATGTGTGCTAGATACCAAACCTGTGCTAAGGAAACGTACTAAGCAGCCCTAAAAAGAATACTAAGATATGTAAAGGGCACCCTAAATGTAGGGATTTGGTATCCTAGAACATCAACCTTCAATTTGTCAGGATACTCGGATTCTGACTATGCTGGTTGCAAATTAGATAGAAAGAGCACAAGTGGAAGCTGCCAACTGTTAGGAAATAGTCTAGTAAGTTGGTGCAGCAGAAAATAATACTGTGTAGCTCTGTCCACAACTGAAGCTGAGTATGTAGCCTTAGGAGAGTGTGTAGCACAACTTTTATGGATGATGCACACTCTTAAGGACTTACAGCTCAACTACACCCAAACTCAAGTATTTATTGACAATATAAGTTCAATTAATCTAACTAAGAACCCAATACAACATTCCAGAACAAAACACATAGAAGTTAAACATCACTTCGTAAAGACCATGTAGCCAGGGTGAGATAGTACTTAAACATATAGGACTCAAAATCCAACTTAGCTGATATGTTTACAAAACGCTTACCTGATCTGAGTTCAGCTCACTAAGAAGGCAGTTAGGATTGTGCTCTGTAGAATAGATTAACTCTACTTTTGATTTTTTTGCTTTACTTAATTTAAAAATCAGTTTCTAAAAGAATTTTGAAAAACTGTTTTTTTAAAATCAGTTTTAAAATCTTTTCGACTTAGTTTTATTTCAAAACTACCCCCTTTCAAAACTATTTTTCGCAAATGGACTTAGCCTAGGCCCTAACCCTAGAACTGCATGCACCTATAGATTTAGAAGCCAGCATCTCACAAGCACTTAGGGTACTTTTGATTGATAACCTAGAAAGGGTTGAGATGCTTAGGTCTTTGCCTTAATTCAAGATGCTTTAAGTCAGTGCATCTGCAGTAATTGGGGCACTAAATACAACTTACACAGCAATCAAGTTAAGTGTCAAGTTTAGAAAATCTAACTTGAACAGAAACACTTAACTTGACTAACCCTAGCAAAAACTACTGCTTATAACAGTTAGTAAGTAGCTAAATGGGTTAGACAGGTCCCTACAAGAGAAAATCAACTGATTTTTGGTCTTATCATGAATTGGTTCAGTACAGCAAAATCATGCAAATTTTTCCTTTATGAAAGTTATTTCCTTTATGCAATTTAATTTCTGCTATATTTATCTGTTTTTGATATATGGCAAAGGGGAGAGATAAGAAAGGAGAGAATTTAAAATTTTTTTTATTTTTGTCTCTCAAAATTTCAAAATCTATCCTTTATTCAAAAAGTACTAAGCTTCTCTTACTTAAAATTTTCTAAGTACTTAAGCTTTTTAAAATTTTCTAAGTACTTAAGTTTTCAAAAATTTTCTAAGTACTTAAGCTTTTCAAAATTTCTAAGTACTTAAGCTTTTAAAATTCTCTAAGTACTTAAGCTTTTCAAAAATCTTAAAGTACTTAAGCTTTTCAAAATCTTTTAAGTACTTTAAGCTTTCAAAATTTACTAAGTACTTAGAGTTTTCAAAATTACTAAGTACTTAGAGTTTGTCAAAATTACTAAATACTTAAAGTTTTTCTTACTAAGTACTTAAGTTAAAGCTTTCAAAGACTTTGAGTACTTAAACTTAAAGCTTTTAAAATTTTTTAAGTACTCTAAACTCATGCTTCCAAAAACTCTTCTATGTATTTTAAATTAATTGTCAAAAGATTTCAAAGTACCTAANTGTAACCCAGGTCAAAGAAATTGGATTGCGGTAGAAGCATATATTAGTGCCTGAGAAGGACTAAGGACTATATGCTGGTTTACCATGCAAACCAATCTCTTGTGGGTTATATGGATACAGAATTCCATTTAGATAGGGGCAAATATAAGTATTCCTCAGGGTTTTGTGTTTACTTTTAGGAGGTGGAACCATTGTATGGGCGAGTGTCATGCAACAGCTACATGATGGACTCCACCATGGAAGCTAGATGGATGACAGTCTCTTAGATAGCCAAGAAAGCTACATGGTTCAGGAACTTCAAGATGGACTTAGATGTGATTCCTGGTTTTCCCGGAGCTATCACAATTCATTGTGATAATAATGGTGCAGTTGCAAACTTGAAGGGACCACAGGCCCAAAAGGCGAGCAAACACATAAAGCGCAAGTACCACCCAGGAGAGGAAAATCTGTAGTTGCCTTGATTACATCAGAGGACAACCTGGGAGATCTTTTCACTGAGGCCTTGATTCACTGAGGCCTTGATAGCGAGAGCTTTAGGCATATGGAGGATCAGGGAGTCAAATGTATGACATTTTGAGGACAGCAAAGTCTTTGAGTATAAGTTGGAGATTGTTAGGATGTATACTAAAAGCCTTGCCTTTTCTATATGGTCATCCACATTTTGAAAGAGAAACACAACAACACAGATGCGTATTTATATTAGTTTATGAATAAATGTCTGATACTTTGCATTGTAGATAACATGGAGTGTGGTGATGCACAGAAGATCATCTTATCAGTTTCTTGCATTGTATAAGAAGAGGCTCAAAATCGAGATGGAATTGGACAAACCATCGGGATGGTTATAGTGTAATTAGGTGTGGTTTGACTTGACCATAGTATTAGACTAGTGTGCTTTGTGTGCATTGAGCAGGACCAAAACGAGAGGTCATCCAATTTGTACTGACTTGATAATTCCATTAGACCTCGGATTTATTATGGAGTACAATCCCTGAATCCCGAAATAATAACGGGCACGTATAGTTAAAGTTTATTTCTTTGATTTACCAATGGGCGAAATTTATTCTGTTAAATCAATAGGCCCGATAAGTTGAGAAATACTATTAATTATATGATGTGTTGTTCATTATTGACGAAATCCGTGTCCTAGTGAGTCAGGATGATGATGCCCCTTTAATGAGCTCATAAGGTTCATCATGTTAAACCCTGCAGATGGATTTGATCCAACATGATGATATGGTTGAGTGGTACTAGTCAAGGAGCCAGAAGTTGATTAATTAAAATTGTCAGCAATTTAAATTAATCAACGTGCATTCGATATCTTAAACACGGGGGGATGGATGACTCATAATAGGTGGAACCCATTTGAAAATATGGGGGTTGGTGATGAAGTTTAATGGAGATCATTTAGTGGAATGGATCTTCATTAATGGATTGGTTTTTAGATCCATTAGTGGGCCAAGATCCAACTCCTCCTCTTGGTCCCTACCTTAGCCCTATATATACCCCATGGAATCATGAAACCAAGAGAGAGATAATTAATTAATTAATTATTCATTCATAAAACCTAAACCTAAAACCCACTCTCCTTCTCTCCCTCTCTCTCTCTCTCTCCCTCTCGGCGTCGTTTTCTTCTCCAAGGTAAGTGCTGCTCAAATCAGCAATGTTGCACATGGCAACTTTGCTAACACCCCTTCTTCTCCATAGAGAACGAGTTGCTCATGACAACTCGTTGGCTGGAGAAAAGCTGAAGAAAACAAGTTGCTCACGGGAACTCGTTTGGCTGGAGAAAGGCTAAGAAAACAAGTTGCACACGACAACTTGTTTTGGCTGGAGAAAGCGGGGAGAAACAAGTTGCTCACGACAACTTGTTGGCTATGGAAAACTCACGACGTGGATTCATAGCAGCCTCATGGTGGAGAAGTTGCTCATGTAACTGGGTTGAAGCCGTGAAGATGGTTGCACCGGTGTTGCACACACAGCAGCCTCACGGTGGAGAAGTTGCTCACGCAACTGGGTTCACGCCGTGAAGATGGTTGCACCGGCAATGAACACACAACAGCCTCACTGTGGAGAAGTTGCTCACGCAACTGGGTTCACGCCATGAAGATGGTTGCACCGGCGATAAACGCACAACAGCCTCATCGTAGAGAAGTTGCTCACGTAACTTGGATTCACGCCATGGAGATGGTCGTAGATGTTCATGCTGTGGAGAGCCTAGAAGGAGATGGTTGCACCGGCGGCACGAGCTTGAGGAAGTCGTCTTCCTCTCTTGTGGTCGGCGCTAGGTAGAAGACACTCCCTAGGATTTCAGCCTAGGTAGGGAGGTGGTGGTTTCATTGGAGACTTGGTGATTCTGGTTCTCGGTAGCTCATCGCCCACATGACGCCCGAGAGGGGAGAGACATAAGGTAGAAGGCTATGAGATAAAGGAAGGTATAATTCTCTTCCATGGCTCCTTTTGTTCCTTTGATTTTGCTTCGTCATTTCATGTGGATAATGATTGATTATTATTGTTTTGATTAGTTGTTAATCATAGATAATAATTAATTATTTGGACCCCGATTATAAACACAAAATTTGGCGATCCACTCGTCATCTCTTCCGCGGTCGTTCGGTTAGAAGAATTACAAGGCGCGATCTTTGTAATTGGCCAAGTTGTAATTCGTACTGAACGATACGATGACGAGATGGTCGTTGGGAGAGGGGTCTCCATTCATATTAATTTTTAATCCGTAGACATGGAGAGGTCTCTTAAGGACGACCAAGTATTCGCTTACGAAATCCGCCAAGTCATACCCAACATTCTTACCTTCCAATTAAGATTGAAAGATTTTAAGGAAGTCCAATCTTCCATCACCAATCAACCCAAGGGCCCATTGACTATCAACCTTTGAATCCTACTAAAGGATAATAAGACCAAGCCATAGAGCCTAAAGATATGTTTTGATTATCTCGGAAGGAACCTTTCTCTTACTTTGGTTAGATGATAAGATACTAAACATCTAATTGCATCATGGGAGCTTTTGGTTTGAAAATGAACCAATTGCCTATCTATGTACTTTAATAGATAATCCTTCCATTCCACTTTTAACAATAAAAGCAATAGAATATCTTATTCCAGAAACTGAACAAAAGTTCTTTCCCAAAAAAAGTACATAATAGCAATCTCTTTAGAACCAAAAAATTTATCATCCTATCTAAAAGTCATAAATGAAAAACTCTCACTGCAAAAGTCATCTTTGTAGCCTATCCCATGTAGATGGTAATATCCTCCTCTGCTAGTCGTCGAGTGTAACGCCCGCCCCTTATGTGAGCGACGCGTTACCTTTTTTTTTTCTTTCGTTCAATATTGCATATGAAGCGTAAATATAGCAGCGGAAATAATACTAAATCATGAGCATATACAATTGGATAAATTTCTTTCTAACCAAACTACTTTAAGCATTTAAATCATAGCATAGCATATTTAACAAGAGAGTATATAGTTCTACATTAAGCATGTATATCATAAAGAACTTCAGCTCCAACAAGTAGTAAAGCGTAAACATAAGAACTAACACAGGCAGTTTATAAGTAGCAACATTAAGTCTATGAGAAATAAGTCCATAGGTAAGAGTAAAGACAACAGTAGGATCGTTCTGCCAAGTCACTGCCACACACACACATGCCCTCCAACTGCTTCCCTTTCTTTAGAAACCATTAGTTTGATCTGCAACATAAGAAGGTAGACTATAAGCATAAAATGCTTAGTAAGCTCCTTGCTTACTCACAAAATCCGTACATCACATATAAGTAGAAATCTACATCATTTGACACAAACATATAACATGAATAAATACTTAAAGCATCTATAGCACATAAGCATAAACACTTAAAACATGAATTTGTGTGTCGTTATTAAGGACATATAGCATGTGTAAGTACTTAAAGCACCTAACATTGGCATAATCTTTAAAACATAATCATGTGCATAAACATTAGACATAGCATATGCAATATCATTAAACATAAACATGTACATAAACATTAAACATAGAATATGCAATATCGTTAAACATAAACATGTGCATAAACAATAAGGATGCTCTTTGAAAAATATATATAATATAATACTTGAACATTAACATATCATCATCATTGGGATCCCTGGCTTGTACCCATTCATCATTTGCGCGCATCCCTTCGTCGAGTGCGATGTAGCTAATCCCGACCGACTAGGGTACTAGGCAACCTTTAGCCTAGGGACAGCTACGGTAGTCTAAAATCGGTGCCTTGCATAGGAGCATATCCCTTTGACCTTTTTCATGATCCGGTACAAGCCAATACATAAAGTAAAATAGCATATATGATTCCTTTTCTTTCGATAGCAATTGCTCTTTAGCATAGCGTGTTGGGTCCAGGTGCATGTTGACATGGATGCGGGTTCGTAATTTTAAAATTAATTACGTACAGCGGAAGGTTTAGCATAAATAATTTCTCTAAATCATTTAACCACACATCTAAGCATGCAATTTTAGCTTGTGTAGACATGATCATATATTTAAAATTTTGCAGAAACATAAACTAATTTACGTATTACCTCGCGTAACTCGAAGGAAGGGACGAGATCCAACCGTAAGCGTCCCTTGGAAGCTCCGCCTCTATTCGCGTGCACGTCGAGTATCTTCGGGATGACTTCGCAAAGCCACGAGTTTCGTGTTCTCGAGAACTACTAGATTCTCCGAGAACGCGACGAGAAAAACCAAGAGAGAAGTCAGAAGACTAACCACAAAAGGATGGCCGGCTGGTGCTCCTTCTTGGGGTTGGTTGGCGCACGACAAGAAGGGGAGAAGAGAAGGAGAGAAATAGAGCCTATGCCTTCATCTCTATGATTATCACCCAAGCCTTGCCTTGGGTCCTTTATATAGTAGCCTCTCAACCATCAAGCCTCTCAAATATGGAATAACTTATTCCATCATGCCAAGTTTGATTTTATATCATGGTTAAAATCATATTTTAATTCATGATAAAAAATCAATCAAGTCTCTTCTCTCTTATGGAATAAATTTCCTTATCATGGTAAATCAATCCATGATTGATTTTATAAAATAAACCAATCCATGGTTCATTTTAATTTTCATGAAAAATAAACCAAACCTTGGATTATTATATAAAAAATTTATATCATCCATAATTTTATAAAACAAACCACACTTGGTTTATTTTATAAATTGAACCAAAAACATGGTTCCCTCCATTTGTTGTGGCCGGACAAGCAAAGAGGATGGAGGCCCTCTTTGGCCGGCCCATCCAAGCCAAGCCCCAATGAACTAAAACTTATTTAATTCATCTATTAAGTCTTCAAAAGACTTAGCCATTTTACGCTTCCGATGCGTCTCTGAAAAATTCAGATTTGACTTATCGTTTAGCTCAACCAAACTTAATCTCTCTTGATTGGAAAATCCAATTTTTAACTTATTTTAAATCCCTCGGATTACTAGTAGTGCGTGTGACTAAATAAGCTTTCGATTTATGTTGGTCGTCTATAATTAATCAATTATAGAACAATTATGAGTGGCACCTAGTAGTACATCATGATCCCCAATTAATCGAAAGATCAACGGTTGACCTCAGAAACAATTCTGAAACCCTTCAGCAGCTATAATGATTCGTGCCCCATTCCCTTCACCATCTTATACCCACTTGGTTTAGGACATGGTCTATGTGTGTCAGTCCCCACTAGGCTGACTACGTCACACCTAGCCCAAGTAACGTTTTCTCGTCCTACGGATTCTAATTACTCTCATGTATTTAAGAGATTCATACTCTGAACATGTCATGCTCTGGCCAGAGGCTTCGAGTAACAATCCGACGATAGGCCTCGGGTATACATCTCCTCGCAAGGAGTGGTGAATCCTTTGTAGGCTGTTCAATCATCTTCGGGCACTTCGGCTTATACCCAATCATCCTGGGTCCACACCTCCTTGGAGATGATTGCTTAAGATGTCAAAGTATAAGTCTCCATGACCAAGATGACTTGAACACCGTAAGTCAAAGGAACATCGCACTTAAGCTACAGTAAGAACTTTACTGACATATCTATATGTAGACTACCATATGAAGTTTTACAGCCAGGCACTCCAATGAACTTGTTCCCTTAACTAGCATTCATGTTTATCTCCGGACATCTCAATGTCACCAGCCAGTGAGAATCAGCTGATTAGAAAATAACCCATGCTAGTCTCAACAGAATTGATAGTGTCCGTATTTATCAATTCATCGACTAGGGACAATTTCAATACTTCACAATTGCACATGTAGAGATAATCACTAGTTGTGAATTCATGACACATTCTTTTATGCTGTGAATTGTATTATAGGCATTCAGTAAATGAGTTTAAGATTTCAATCAAATACACAAACATGTATAATCAAATAGTGAATATTCATTTATTAAAATAAATAATTATAATCATAAGACAATTGCCTTAGGATACTTCTCTCATATCACTAATATAACGTTCGTCATTTCTTTTCTTTTCTTAGAAACTGCTCTTTAGATATTCTTTTATTCATAATGTCATACATGTCATGGGCATACATTCAAAGCATAAATATCATCATAATTTTCAAACATGAACATGGCATGGAGAAAACATAATTTCATGGTAAGAAAATTCATAACATGCCAACTTATCATTCATGTTCTTTTATTTATAATGTCATACATGTCATGGGCATACATTCAAAGCATAAATATCATCATAACTTTCAATCATGAACATGGCATGGAGAAAACATAATTCCATGGTAAGAAAATTCATAACATGCCAACTTATCATTCATGATTCATAAAACACATAATGTTCAATTTAAAACTAAGGATAATACACCTAGGGAACTTATTCCATTTTTTTTCCTCTATCATGGCATAATGAAACATGGATACCTTTAATTCAACCATAATTCAACATATACTCTACTAGTCAAAACATTTAGATAGGGTTATCATGGCATAAAACACAACACAACATCACACAACTCATACAACATGCATACATTGAATATCCTATTACAAAGAGACATCATCAAGTGAGGTAGTGACCTTAACCCATCCTAAAACCCAATTTAAAGTACTGATCAGAAACTTCTAAGGTTGATATCAACATGAAAATGACAAAAAAACAAGAGCAATTGATTCATACAACATGTATATAATATATATTCTAACACTAGGAAACATTAGCATGTAACATGACATCTTTAACTCCTTTTCTTTTTCTTTTAGCAATTATTTAGGGTTTTGACCGAACATGTACAGAGGATGAACATGGCCTAAATATATATAAAACCCTCAAACGAAACATTAACAAGGAATTAAAAATCATTAGCTAGTCAAAAAGAACCTAAACATCTTCTTATGGCCAAAAAGTCTATGGCTTCATGGGAGCCTTGGCCGAAACTTTTAAGGGTCTTTTGCTCCATCTTTTTGCATCATAACTCATAACTTGTTATCAAATGAACATTGGAGACATTAGATAGCATCAAACTCAAACATAGGCCCTAAAACCCATGCTTGGCCGAAACTTGCTTATAGGGAAAACGTCACGATTTTAGCAACACATTGCAAGAGCATACAAGAACATGAACAAAAGCATATATAAGCTATTATGTTGCAGGTGAGGGGAGTCTTACTCTTGTGCTAAAGATTCCCAACCTTATATATCACCTAGAAGGAGAAAGAAAGAACTTCTTGCTCCTTGGCTCTTCCTTTGCTTCACAAGTACAAATCCTTCACTAGATCTTCTTGGAGAGAATTTTTTTTTTGATGGAGAGAGGGCCTTGGTGTTTCGGCAATGAGGAGAATGAGGAGATGCCTTGTGGCATTTTTTTCCCTCATCTTCTTATAGAAAATGAAAAGGTATGCCTCTTCACCTTTCATGGTGACCCCTTTACCTTCCATGGTGACTCTTCATCTTTCATGGTGACTCTTCATCCCCCTTACACCTATCTACAATTTCCTCTATCCTCCTAATAGCACTCCCTTGCAAGGTGAATTGGTTACATATGCATTCTTAAGGCTTACAACATCTCTAAGGTCCAAGGTTAAATCCTTGGCACCTACATCATTTCATTTATTTTATTCTTTTGCAAGCCCATCTAAAGTAAGGCCCATTACATGATGTGTTATTTCTTTTATCCTCATGGGGCCCATTAGGATAACTAACGAAGTGCTATTTAAGGCCCATTAGGAATATCCACCATTTAAAGCCCATATATGGCCCATTTACACTTACACTAAAATTTCCACAACTCTAACTATCATTCATGAATTATACTCAATATGGCTATTATTCATGCAATTATACTCAATATTAGGAATAATATTGAAGAGAATTTTAGTGGGGTGTTACAATCGTCCATACCTTCTGGGAAGTTCGTCCTCGAACTTAAAATAGTTCCGGAAACTTTTGTTTCATATCGTCTTCACGTTCCCAGGTAGCTTCTTCAGATTGTTGACTTTGCCACAAGACCTTGACTAAGGCTACATCTTTGTTCCTCAGTCTCTTGACATCTCGATCCAGGATCCGTATGGGTTTGCTTTCATAACTCAGATCCTCCTGGATTTGTACGGCCTGCGGGTCCTTCACTTGGTCTGCATTGGGAATACATTTCTTGAGCATCGATACATGGAACACGTTGTGGATTGATGACATCTCCTGAGGTAGCTCGAGCTCGTAAGCCACCTTGCCAATTCTGTTCAGGATCATGTACGGTCCCACATAGCGCGGACTTAGCTTTCCTTTCTTCCAGAATCTCATTACTCCTTTCATAGGAACCACTCGGAGGAACACCAAATCCCCGACTCCGAATTCCAAAGGCCTACGTCGCTGATCCGCATAATTCTTCTACCGGCTCTGAGCAGTCTCTATTCTTTGGCGGATATTCTATATAGCTCGGGTGGTGTCGTCGATGAAATCCCTCTGGAGTCCCATCTATTTCTTTTCGCCTCCTTCATACCAACAGATCGGAGATCTACATCTCCTCCGATACAGAGCTTCATAAGGTGCCATTCTGATAGTAGCTTGGTAGCTATTATTATAAGCGAACTCCGCTAAGCATAAATATCGACACCAGCTCCCTTTGAAATCCAGGGCACATGCTTGTAACATGTCTTCCAGTACTTGGTTCACCCTTTCTGTTTGCCCATCTGTCTGAGGATGAAAGGCGGTATTGAATCGCAGCTTCGTGCCGATAGCTTTATGAACGCATTCCCAAAACGATGAGTTAAAACGACCATCCCTATCTGAAATGATGGTCTTGGGAATACCATGTAGTCTGATAATTTCCTTAGCATATAGTTGAGCTAGTTGCTCGACTGAATAGGTCATCTTGATCACTAAGAAATGTGTCGATTTCGTCAATCTGTCGACAATAACCCATATAGCGTTGTATCCGTTCATGGTCCTGGGAAGTCCTGAGATGAAATCCATAGAGATGTCTTCCCATTTCCACTCCAGAATTTGGATCGGTTGCAGAACTCCTCCGGGTATCTGGTGCTCTTCTTTAACTTGCTGGCAGGTCAGGCAGGTACTGACATGCTGAGCTACGCCCCTCTTCGTACCGAGCCACCAAAATCTCGTTTTTAGGTCTTGATACATCTTGGTAGATCCCGGGTGCATAGAATAAGGGGTTCCGTGAGCCTCCTCCAGTACCTTCTTGCGTAGCTCCGGATCATTAGGGATACATAGACGATCCCTAAGGTATACTACTCCGTTATCGGCGATATGAAAACCCTCGCCTTTTCCTTCTAGAATATCCTACTTGATCTTCTGGAGGCTTGGATCATCATTCTGCTTGTCTAGTATGTCGTCGAATAGTGCCGGTACGATTGCCATGGTAGATAGTCGTCCGGAAATAATCTCGATTTCGTAGTTCATAATTTCCTTTTCCAGCGGTCGAGATAATACTGATAAGGACATCAAGACGACACTGGACTTCCTGCTGAGTGCATCGGCCACTTTGTTCGCCTTGCCTGGATGATAAAAGATCTCACAGTCATAGTCCTTTACCAGTTCGAGCCATCTGCGTTGTCGCATGTTAAGGTCCTTCTGAGTGAAGAAATATCGCAGACTCTGGTGATCTGTATATATCTTGCACTGTGCTCCATATAGATAGTGTCTCCATACCTTCAGAGCAAAGACCACGGCTGCTAACTCTAAATCGTGAGTGGGATAGTTCCTTTCATGTTCTTTGAGTTGCCTAGAGGCATAGGCAATAACTTTCCCACTCTGCGTAAGTACAGCTCCGACTCCCAGTTTGGAGGCATCGCTGTACATGTCGAAGCTCTTGTCATCTTCGGGAAGAGTAAGGATTGGAGCACTTGTAAGTCTCCTTTTAAGCTCCAAGAAACTCCTCTTGCATTCTTCTGTCCATACGTACTTCTGGTTCTTCCTGGTGAGGACCGTCATGGTGCTGCGATTCTGGAGAAGTCTTCCACGAATTTCCGGTAATAGCCCGCTAGTCCGAGAAAACTCCAGACTTCGCTAGCATTCTTCGGCATGTTCCAGTTACTCATGGCCTCGATTTTCTTCGGGTCCACCATGACTCCGTCCTTGCAAATAATATGACCTAGAAAATGTTGGATTGAGAGAACCGATAGAGGGGGGGTGAATATGGGTAATCGTTTGGATTTTAAAACTAAGAGAAATTGCACAGCGGAAGTTGAAAAGAAAAACACAACACAGAGGCACAGTCGATTTTACTTGGTTCGGAGCCTGTGTCGACTCCTACTCCAAGGCCCACGGTCGTTGACCGTTTACTTTGGGCAATTCTATATGAAGCGTAATAATAGGTTACAGAATTTAGTTACAAAGTAAGTGCACTAAAATAATAATAAAGAATTGCGCTCTTTGTTACCGACGTCCGGAGTGGATTGACTTTTTCGGGGCAGCGGGACGTCGTCGGCTCGAGTTGGAATGTTTCTGGAGCAAGGCACGAGCGTAGAAGAGCTTTGAGGCGTTGAGAGAGTTGATTCCTTGAAGCCTTGGTCGAGGGCCCTTTATATAGGGCCTGGGGGCGCCCGGGACGTCGGGGGCGCCCCCCACGTGGCCTTTGATCCGTAGAGCTCTCGGTCGCGTCTGATCCTCTGGATCCGCTTTGACCGGGGCGCCCGGAGCGCTCGGGGCGCCCGGGTTGACTGGGTCAAATCTTATCTTCTGGCTTTGAAGGCTTTTGGTTCGAGGTATGCGCATGGGAGCGCCCGGGACGCTGGGGGCGCCCGGGAGCAGCGGGGGCGCCCGGGAGCACGGGGGCGCCCCGCTCAGCAACTGTTCGAACCCTTTTTTTCTTTGTTTTGTTTTGTATGCACCTTGGGGGCACCCGGGACACTCCGGGCGCCCTACTCAGCCCTTGCCTCTCTCCTTAAAGGCTTTCTGAGCTGCAGACACACGTTCCTTCGGTCCTGCATCCAGGGTTAGTCCAAAACACAACAATATATTAAGTGGTTAAATTATACAGCCTTAGCTATCTTGGTTCTGACTTTGGTCTCCAAAATGGAGCCCTAGGTCGAACCGACGCATACTGTTCCCTCGACGGGGAACGCGTCCTCACCTACTCCTCTCGGGAGAATTTATCTGATGCCAACCGTTCCTCTGGTTCGACTTTTGCCTGACGGTCCTTTGTCAGGTCTTGGATGTCGAGCTGCCCTTCGCTCGGTGCCTAGCATTCCTTCGCTAGGGCTTCAGTCCCAGACTGTCCTTCGCCTGGCGCCTAGCAGTCCTTCGCTAGGGCTTTTGACCCTGGCATTCCTTCGCCAGTGCCTAGTAGTCCTTCTCTAGGTCTTTTTACCCTGGCATTCCTTTGCCAGTGCCTAGCAGTCCTTCGCTAGGGCTTTTCTTGCACACTAGACTAACTTGTTAGAAAACAAATAAACTTAACTTTGAATCCTTTGCCAATATCAAAACAAGGTTCGATATGGTACTTCCTGCACCAACAATCTCCCCCTTTTTGATTTATGGCAACACAATTCAAAGTTAAGTATAAACATATAAAGTTTAAGCAAAAAGATAAAAACACAATGAAGTATGAACAGAATAGATTATATAAATTCTTTATTTCTCATACTCCCCCTAAAACCCTGAATTCTTGTGTTAACACACTTAATTGTGTTAAAACACTTAACTTTGACCTTTCCTCCCCCTTTGACATATATCAAAAAACATACATGGGTGAAAAAAGGTTTCTAATAGAGAGTTTTGAGTTTGTGTAAAACTTCTATGTTTTTTGACAAAGTGTTTTTAAAAAGCATTTGCATAAAAACTTTTTACACTTAGACAATTTTCCATTTTACAAACCTAAATTTTGTTTAAAAAAAACTTTTACTTACAAGGCTTTGCAAAAAGGAATTTTACTTAGGGCAAATTTTGAAGTCAAATTTAAAAAAAATTCAACTTTGAGAATTTGAAAAAAAATTATTTTTAAAATAATTTGCACACATAGACGAATTTGCTTGGAAATACTTTGTGTATTTAAAAACAAAATTTGTAAAGCTTCTAGACAAGTTTTTCACCCAAAAAAACTCTACTTAGAAACATTTGCCAAAATTTTCAACTAGTTTTTGCTCAGACAAATTTTGTTTACTAAGAAGAAGAATTTTACATAAGAAAAAAACTTGCACTTAAGAAATTTTGAAATACTTAGAAATGCTTAGAAATTTTTGAAGCACTTTTAAAGAAAATTAAACAAACTTTCCTTTCTCTCCCCCTTAATGTGAAATTCTTCTCCTTCTGTTTTAGACCATTTCTAAGTTCAGTTTTGAAAAAGATATTTTGAAAAACTTCTGAGTATCACAAAGGAAATTCTTAGTTAAGAGCAACTCGAAGTTTTCAATAAAGTTTCTTTAAAAAGGAAAAAGTTTAAGGAGAAGGTTTGTGCATCAGAGCCTATGAGTTTTGAAAACATAAAAATACTTAGTATAATTCTCGAAAGCACAGTAAAAAGCTCTAAATTGCACCAACAAAACTCCACTTTGAAAGAAAAAAGATTTGTATTTGTAGGCAAGTCTTTTGGAAAAATTCATACACTTAGAGCACTGTTGCCTTGAAAAAATATTAGTACTTTTGAAAAATATTATACATTTTTGGAAGATATAAGTACTTTTAAACATAATATTTTGAGAAAAATTTAATGTTATTTTGAAAACATAATACTTTGCTTGACTAGGCTTCTTTTCCAGTCTGACACAATCCTAGGAACCCTTGTTAACTACAAGGACATTTTCCTAAGTGTCTTGGAAATTCTCAAGATTCAAGCAAATATTACTTCTAAAGGTATTTCAAAAATGATTTACTAAACCATATTTTTAAAGGCAAATTACTTGTATTTTCAAAAGAATTTTGAAAACTTAATGTATTAAAACATATTATTTTGAAATGTTCAATAATTCTTTTAATTTAACCTCCCCCTAAATTTGATATAGTCCTCGGAAGCTTGTTGACCACAAGTATTCTTCCTCTAAGTCTTTAGGGTTCAGTTCAGATCAAAGGAATTTATCTAACAATTTCAAAATAAATAATTACCAAAAAAATTTTCAGAAATTCTTCTTTTGACTCAAACTCTCCCTAAATTTGACACATCCTAGGAGTCCTTGTAGATCATGAAGTGGACCTTCCTCTGTGTCTTTAGGGTTTATTAAAATCAAAAGAATAATTTTGAATAACCTTCTGAGTATGATAACTTTCAAGGAGATACATTTTTGAAAATAATTTTTGAAAACACAACTTGGAATGATAGCATAGTTTTCGAAAATCATTTTGAAATGATGATAATTTTTCAAGGAGATAGTAATATACGAGGGTTTTGAATCAAATTTTTGAAAACCTTATTTTGAGATGATAGTGAGTTATAGAGCATAAGGTTTTTGAAAAAATCTGAATTTTTCAAAAAAAAGAAACAAAAAAAAACTCCCCCTGTATCTGACACTGTCTGACTTTATCTAAGTACCTTAAGGGACTTCAGTGTGGACCAGGTTTGACTATGTTACCTATGTTTGACCAATCAATGACTGAATCAAACAAGCCCTAGATTATCTTTAAAGCAAGTCTATTGTGATATTTAATATGAAATTCAATATTTTGAAAAAAAAACTGTTAGAGTTAAAAAAGTAGGGTACAGTAAACAGAGTTAATTTGAAAACTAGAGATAATTTTCAATAACTTTTGCAAACCCCTTTTTTTTTTATTTAACAGGATAGTGAATTAGGCTTTTAGGTCCTAGATGTCTCACCCAATTCTACGTGGTCAAACATGTTAACCTTATGGGTTGTATGAGACAAATATTTAATTTTAATAAAAAATGGTTAATTTTGTAACATTAAACTTTAGTTTAAAAGTTAAAATGATTTTTGAGGACATTGAAATTTTAACTTTGAATTTTAAAAATTGTTAAGATGAATTTTGAAATTGATTGAAATTAAGTTGAATTTGAGAATAATTAATTGAAAATAATTAAGTTGAATTTGATTTGTACGGTTGATTGGGTTGGACTAAACTTTTAGGTCCTGAGCATCTCACCCATTTCTAAGTGACAAAACAGTATATCCTTATCTGTTTTGTGAGATGCCTATTTTAATAGAAAGATTTATTTTGAAAAGGTCATGATTAATTTTGAACAGTTAAATTAATTTTTCAACCCAATTTAAATTTATTTTGAAAAGAGATATTTGAATCTAAAATTAACTAAAAATTTGTGTTAGATTCGAATTTAACAAAGAGTACATTGAATTTGAATTTCAAAAATTGGCTTCCAGGTCTTGGCGAGGCACAAGGCCTTCTTTGGCCGTAGCCTTATTGGATCATCAACCCTTTCCTAGACAAAGCCTTTTAGTGAAATTTCATCTTCAAAATTACTTTTTGGTAAATTCTGGTCTAACTAGTTTGGATCTTGGATCGGTAGCTTCGGCTAGTTCCGCCAAGATGGCTTCCCTAACGTACTATCATCTCACCTCCACCCAATACTATGTTGTTCAAATTTCAATTAACTGATTTAGTCCTTATACTAATCAATCCTAATTCAAAAAAAATAAAAATGAAATAAAAAGAAACATACAATTAAAGAAAAAAAAATTATCTAAGTTACATCATAATCGTAATAATATTCTGGATTATCAAAAACAGCAATATTATGAATTTCTAACACATTAGCCTTATAAGATTCAATCATATTATTCATGGTAAATAATGGATTTTCAAATACTGTAAGTTTACCATTTGATTCCCGGTTGGGAATCTCCCCCTTGATTCTAGCCACCTTTCATTTGCTTGATTGTTTCTTTGGTATTTTGTAGCAGTCGCGAGCCAACCAGACCAGTTTCCAAGGATCCCTTCCTTCGTCGTCTAATTCTGAGTCTGAGTCGGACTCAGGTATAGGTTGAACCTTCTTCTTTAGTGGTTCTCTTGGAGTTTTCCCTGCAATAAAAACTATACCTTCCTCGACCATTGCAGTATCAACTTGATTATTTAACCTTAATTTAAAAGAAGATTTGAAATTGGTTACCATTTTTGTCTCAGTCAACTCGTCGTCTGACTCAGGTTCGATTTCAACGTCGGGTGTCGAGTCTGACTCGGCTGTCTGTGCTTGGACCGAGACTGCAAGATAACTTTGGTAATCTTCTTCTTCATTTGATTCATCCGATGATTCGAACATCTCTCCTTCAAAGACCTCAATATCGGAGCTCTTTTCGTGTAGGCTGAGTAGCTTCTCCCATATCTCTTTAGCACATCCAAATGAACCGACTAGCTTGAGTTGCTCGTTAGTTAAACCGCATTGTATGATCACTGTTGCCTTAGCATCAGTCTCGATCTTCCTCAAAGTTGGTTCGTCCAGTTTATCCCAAGTGATCGATGTTCCATCATCCGTGGGGAATCTGAACCCTGTTTGGATTATCGACCATAAATCCATATTAGCTTTCAGGTGGGATTCCATTTGACTTCTCCAGGAGTTGAAATTTTCACCAGAGAAGAGCGGTGGACGAATGCTATTCCATTCTTGATTGGCCATTAAAAATAATCCTTGCACACAAAAGAAATAACAGAAATGTACCAAGACTTGGTCTTGGATTAGTAGTGTGGGAGAAAAAAATAGCCCAAAAAAATATTGCACGACTTTCGAGGCAGAATAATAATAAAATAATAAAAATAATTTATGTTAAATTTTTGAAAATGTTGATTTTGTCAATTCTGATTAATAAAGACAAAGTAAGAATTTAATCTTTTAAAAAAATTTTGCTCGAATTAAAGTAGCACGAATTTCGAGAAAAATATTAAAATAATAAAAAAAATTATGACAAATTTTCAAAATTGATTATTTTAAATCCACCTACAGATATTTTTTATTTTAAAATAAAAGGGCGGAAAAGATCTAGTGGTGTTAATTAAAAAAGAAAATAAATAAAATGAAAAAAAATTCGTAAATCCGAAAAACTTCCAAATTGGTGGTTGCACCAAATTTGAGCTTCCCCGCTCTGATACCACTTGTTGGATCGAGAGAACCGATAGAGGGGGGTGAATATCGGTAATCGTTCGGATTTTAAAACTAAGAGAAATTACACAGCGAAAGTTGAAAAGAAAAACACAACACAGAGGCACAGTCGATTTTACTTGGTTCGGAGCCTGTGTCGACTCCTACTCCAAGGCCCACGGTCGTTGACCGTTTACTTTGGGCAATTCTATATGGAGCGTAATAATAGGTTACAGAATTTAGTTACAAAGTAAGTGCACTAAAATAATAATAAAGAATTGCGCTCTTCGTTACCGACGTCCGGAGTGGATTGACTTTTTCGGGGCAGCGGGACGTCGTCGGCTCGAGTTGGAATGTTTCTGGAGCAAGGCACGAGCGTAGAAGAGCTTTGAGGCGTTGAGAGAGTTGATTCCTTGAAGCCTTGGTCGAGGGCCCTTTATATAGGGCCTGGGGGCGCCTGGGACGTCGGGGGCGCCCCTCACGTGGCCTTTGATCCGCAGAACTCTCGGTCGCGTCTGATCCTCTGGATCCGCTTTGACCGGGGTGCCCGGAGTGCTTGGGGCGCCCGGGTTGACCGGGTCAAATCTTATCTTCTGGCTTCGAAGGCTTTTGGTTCGAGGTATGCGCATGGGGGTGCCCGGGAGCAGTGGGGGCGCCAGGGAGCACGGGGGCGCCCCGCTCAGCAACTGTTCGAACCCTTTTTTTCTTTGTTTTGTTTTGTATGCACCTTGGGGGCGCCCGGGACACTCCGGGCGCCCTACTCAGCCCTTGCCTCTCTCCTTTGAGGCTTTCTGAGCTGCAGACACACGTTCCTTCGGTCCTGCATCCAGGGTTAGTCCAAAACACAACAATATATTAAGTGGTTAAATTATACTGCCTTAGCTGTCTTGGTTCTGACTTTGGTCTCCAAAATGGAGCCCTAGGTCCAACCGACACCTACTATTCCCTCGACAGGGAACGCGTCCTCACCTACTCCTCTTGGGAGAATTTATCTGATGCCAACCGTTTCTCTGGTTGGACTTTTGCCTGACGGTCCTTTGTTAAGTCTTGGATGCCGATCTGCCCTTCGCTCGGTGCCTAGCATTCTTCGCTAGGGCTTCAGTCCCAGACTGTCCTTCGCCTGGCGCCTAGCAGTCCTTCGCTAGGGCTTTTGACCCTGGCATTCCTTCGCCAGTGCCTAGCAGTCCTTCGCTAGGTCTTTTTACCCTGGCATTCCTTTGCTAGTGCCTAGCAGTCCTTCGCTAGGGCTTTTCCTGTACACTAGACTAACTTGTTAGAAAACAAATAGACTTAACTTTGAATCCTTTGCCAATATCAAAACAAGGTTCGATATGGTGCTTCCTGCACCAACAGAAAAGCCACTTGATCGAGCCAAAATTCGCATTTAGAGAACTTGGCATATAACTTCTTTTCCCGAAGGATCTATAATACCATCTTCAGGTGTTCAACATGCTCTTCTCGATCTCTTGAATAGATGAGGATATCATCGATGAAGACGATCACAAACTTGTCAAGGAATGCCGAGAATACCAGATTCATCAGGTCCATAAACATAGCAGGAGCATTAGTTACTCCGAAGGGCATGACGACAAATTCAAAGTGTCCGTATCTAGTCCGGAAAGCCGTCTTCGGAATATTGTCTGGTTTCACTTTAACTTGAAAAAATAACTTGTTCTTCTTCCGTAAAGAATTCTTCTAATAATCCCGAACATAATCTTTGCAAAAAACTGCGTACTGAACTTTTATGTTTACGGGCCAAAGTTCTGGCACATGAAAGTCGAAGTATATACTTCATTTGATACAAACTCTATTTTTTTGAGGATCCACTGTGATAGTGAGAAAGCTTTCTACATATCCGACCAAATATATTAATAATATCACAATCCAAACCGGATCTAAGATCGATCTTCGAAAAGACAGTAGCTCCCTTCAGTTGGTCGAACAGGTCGTCGATCCTTGGGAGGGGATATTTGTTCTTAATCGTCACATTATTTAGAGCTCGATAATCTATGCACATGCACATAGTTCGATCCTTCTTTTTCACGAATAGTACCGGAGCTCCCCATGGAGAGTGACTCAGGCGAATAAAACCCTTGTCAAGTAACTCCTGCAGCTGTCCTTAAAGCTCCTTCAATTCAGCTGGCGCCATACGGTAAGGTGCCTTGGAGATCAAATTAGTTCCAGGAATCAGTTCGATCTCAAATTCGATTTCTCTGTCTGGGGCCAATCCTGGTAGATCATCTGCGAATACCTCCGGATAATTGCATACCACTCCGACATCACTTAGTTTCTGATCCTTTGTTTGAGCGGTACTGACCACATATGCTAGAAAACCAATGTATCCTTTCACTAGCATCTTCTGTGCCTTTAGAGCCGATAAGAATTTCCCGGTTCTCTTCCTTGGCTCTCCGATGAATTCAAACATAGGTTCCGCCTCGGGCTGGAAGACCACTTTTCGCTTACGACACTCGATAGAAGCACCGTATTTGCTCAGAAAATCCATACCCAGTATTGCATCATAATCTTGCATGTCGAGTACTATCAGGTCGCAATAGAGATCCCTTTCTGCGATTCTGATTGGTGCTGCACGCAACACATGGGTGGATGCCATTGTTTCTCCCGAAGGCAGGGTTGTTAGAAATTTACAGCCTAGAATTTGTAGAGGTATGTCTATCTTCTTAGAGTAAGGCATGGAAATAAACGAATGCGTTGCTCCAGTGTCAAATAATGCAGTAGCATGCTGACTGTAAATAAAAATCCGACCTGTAGCAACCGTCGAAACATTCGCTGCATCCTCCTTGGTGAGTGTGAAAACCCTGGCGTTCGTCGTAATTAGCGGGGCTTCCAATCTGCCTTGACTTATTTGAGGATCTTCCAGTGCAGCTTGCATATAATGCAGTTGGGCAGGGGCACCCTGGTGTTGAATCAGCTGCTGAGGTGGTAGCTGAGGCTTAATAGGACAGTCGATGGACTTGTGTCCTTCCAATCCTCAGGGGTAGCATTTATTTGTACCTCTGCGACATTCTCCAAGATGCCTATTTCCACATTTCGCGCACAGGTTGTTCTTGGGCTTCTTGTTCGCTGGACCGCCTTTAGGATTGTTCCATTTCTTTTTGTCGTTGCGGTTCCCTTTCCAGCTGGTGCCCGAGTGCTGACCTCCTGAGTTGGCTTGGTTCTTGTTCTTTGTCGGCATCACCTTTTGCTAATTAATACTGCTCAGATAGTGCTCGGTGATCAAGGCGCTACTGAACAACTCCTCTGCGGTCTGCGGTCGGTTAACTCCGCCGGCCACATTCAGAGCTATCTCAGGCCGCAACATTTTCAGCATCAGGCGGACCTTTTCTTTCTCTGTCTTGACCAACTCGGGCATAGGTGAGCCAACCTGTTAAATCTCTTGACAGCTTCACTGACTGACAGATTGCCTTGACGGAATTCTGTAAACTCGTCGTAGTGTTTGTTGGTGACCCGCATGTGGAAGAACTCCTCGTAAAATTGTGATTCAAAGTCCGTCCATTTCATCTGGTACACGGGTATCTTGGCCTTGACCCTTTCCCACCACATTCTGGCATTGCCAGAAAGGCAGAATGACGCACACTTGACCTTCTCGTGCTCCGGCTAGTCCAGCAGCTCCATAGTACTCTCTACCGTCTTGAGCCGGGCCTGAGCATCCCACGGTTCGCAAGCACTCATAAAAGTTTCCGGCTTCAGTCTCTGCCACTGGGTTAAGTAAGCTTCCGGTCGCATTCCGGTGGCAGGGCCTGTCGGGGGTGCTGGCAGAGTCGGAGGCACTACAGGTATCACCGTCTAGTTCGCAGATGGAAGGGTAGTATTTGCTTGCTGATTTATCAAGGTGTTGATGGTCTGCTGCTGCTCGGTGAGCTGATGTAACGCCCGCTTTTTTTTTCTTTTTCTTAAGCGGCGTTACGCTAAACATACATATGTATATGTAACATCTTAATGCAGCGGAATAACTAGTACTTAAATCATATACACATGTTTGGGTTATCATTCATGGACATGGTGACATTATGCTTAACATATTACTAGCATACCTAACATCATGACATCAACTTTCCATAACTTATTCATAAGCATTTCAGGTAACATATTATCAGCATGCATAGTATCATGATATCAACTTTCCATGACTTATTCATAAGCATTTCAGGTAGCAAGTAATTTATCCATATCTTCACGAATAATAGGTTGTTTCTTAGGCATTACTATTATAAGTCGAGCATGACCCAAAGTAAGCATTGTCAGATCATATTACAAGCAATAAGTGAAACGAGAGGGTTCCTTGGCCATGTCACTACTACACATCCATGTTCTAGCCTCTCCTGCTGCTTCCCTTAGAAATCTCTTGCTGGATCTGCAGTATAAGAAAATAAGACTATAAGCACGGAGGCTTAGTAAAACCCTTTTCTTACTCACAAAATCCATACGTCGTATAAACATAATCATCATGCTTCAATCCTACATATCATAGCATACTTCTTATCATGGACATCTACACAATCATGGCATCATCGTTTTAGCATAACCATAAATGAAATCATGGCATCCGGATTTAGCATGTACATAGATACCGTGGCATCATACATAAGCATGAATATAAATGAAATCATGGCATCATAACTTAGCATGAACATAAACATAATCATGGCATCATAATTAACATGAACATAAACATAATCATGGCATCATGATTAACATGAACAATAAACATGAACATGGCATCATAACTAACATGAATATAAACATAATCATGGCATCATAATTAACATGAACATAAACATAATCATTACATCATAATTAACATGAACAATAAACATAATCATGGCATCATAATTAACATGAACAATAAACATAATCATGGCATCATAATTAACATGAACAATAAACATAATCATGGCATCATAATTAACATGAACATACTTTGCATTATCATACTTTGCATAAACATACCTTGCATAAACGTACTTTTCATAAACATAATGCATAACATGGATGGATGCATGGGCAAATGCATATCTCATAAGGATGCTTAGTTTAAAATCATACTTTTCATTACTTAAACATAATCATAACATTCATTGGGGCCCTGGCTTGTACCACATTCATTCATCATATGCGCGCATCCCTAAGTAAATACGAGGTAGCTAATCTCGACCTACTAGGGTAAGGACAGCTTCATCGGTTGTCCCGAACCGTAAGGACAGCTTCATCGGTAGTCCCGAACCGTGGATATTATTCAGGTCCGGTACAAGCCCATTCTTAAAATAAAATACTTTCACATGCTTCTTCATTCACAAACATACATAGCATATTCATTCATTCTTAATGCTTAACATCATCATTATGCCTTGAAGGCATGAACCTCATTTCATTCATCATTCTCATTCCATATCACCATTATGCCTTGAAGGCATGAACTTTAACTTCATTCATCATTTCATCCATAAACAGGACATGCATACATATCATTCATAAATCATGGCATACATTCATATTATTCATAAATCATGGTATGCATACATATCATTCCTAAATCATGGCATACCTACATAATTAGCATCTTAATTAATAAAAACATGCATGGTCATGACACATGGAAAAACATGCCTAGGTCCTTTCATACATGATACATTTCCTTGGGTTCATGGCACATGTCTAAACATTTACGAATCATCATTACAAGTGACTTAACATATAATTCATGACACTTAAGCTAGGGTTTCAATTGGCATAAACATTTTTCCAAAACACTTAAACATCTAAATACATCATAATACCCTACAAACATGCATCCTTGTGGTCTTAACCCAACCCAAACCCTAAATCTTGGGAGTTGGCCGAAAGTTCCTTGGCATGAAACTCCACCATTCAATCAATAGGAAGGGTTCCATAAGTAAAAGAACACCTATACATTACATACAAGACCATAGGGAGCCATTAAACCCCATGATTGGAGTAAATCCTAAACCCTAGCCCCACCTTGGGACCTTGGCCGAAACCCTAATGGGTCACCATCGCATGAATAAATTCATAAAGTTGCAAATTTACATCCATACATTACATACAAGACCATAGAGAGCCATTAAACCCCATGATTGGAGTAAATCCTAAACCCTAGCCCCACCTTTGGACCTTGGCCGAAACCCTAATGGGTCACCATCCCATGAATAAATTCATAAAGTTGCAAATTTACATCCTATAACTCACATATACTTCCATAGAAAGACATTTGAACCCTTGCTTGGAGTTAACCCTAACCCCTTGCCCTAAAACCCATCTTGGCCGAAAGTTACTAGGGCCTTAAATCATGAAAAACTTTCACATAACCCCTATTAACATCTCTTACCACATAAGAAAACATAAGGAACAATATTAAAGAGTTGGATCCAAACCAAACCATAGAACCTATGGTGGCCGAAACCCTTGGTTGCCCTAACTTTGGTGTTTCTTCATATATGGTTCAAACAATTCCTTGTATCATGAAAATAACTCAACAACCATTATACCACAGGTGAGGGAGTCTTACTTTGGGTTATCTTGGTTTATAGACCTTAAAAAGGGAAGATGATGAAGACCTTGTTGTCCCTTGATCACCCATAGCCCTTGTAACCTTGTAGCTGACCCTTAGCTCTTGAAGATTGAGCCCTCTTGTGAAGTTTTCCAAAAGAAAACCTTCCTTGAAGTTTCGGCTAGAGTGAGGGAGGAGGATGAAGAAAGGTGGAATTGATGGAAGGAAGAAAGTAACTCCCAAGCTCCCTCTTTATAACACATCAAGGAGGGCAAGTGAAGAGTCATGGTGGATGACCATTCATTTTCCCTAAGCCTTAACCACAATCCACTTCATTTCCTCATAGCACTCCCTTGCTAGGTGAATTGGTTAGAGCATGCATGGTTGTACAAGAGGTCCAAGGTTCAATCCTTGGTGCATGAACTAATTTTTTGTATTTTATTTTTATTTAATTCCCTATTATTTCGAAAATCCCTTAAAAATTCCCCCATAATTATGTTGATATTTCTCATTAAAACCTCTTTATATTTATATTAATTTTTACCTAAAATTCACCAATAATTATGGTACTAGGAAGTCCATATAAAGCCCATTAGTGCTTATTTTTCCCAATTTAAATGAGAAAACATGGATTTCTAGGCTAGGATTCGTATTAATATTTCTAGGTCCCTCGGAAAATTATCTAGTCATGCTCAATATTTTAAAGAAAATATTATGAGAATTTTTCGGGTCGTTACAATCCCCCATACCTCGTGAAAGTTCGTCCTCGAACTTATAATAGCTCCAAGTACTTGCACCTCATCTCGTCCTCACGTTCCCATGTAGCTTCCTCGAACCGTTGACTTTGCCATAGGACCTTGACTAAGGGTACCTCCTTACTCCTTACCTTCTTGATTTCCCGATCCAAGATCTGAATAGGTCGACTCTCAAAACTTAGGTCCTCCTGAACTTGTACTGTCGGTGGCTCGATCACTTGGTCTGTGGTTAGAATACATTTCTTGAGTAACGACACATGAAACACGTTATGGATAGCCGACATCTCTTGAGGCAGCTCTAATTCATATGCCACCTTGTCGATTCTTTTCAGAATCAGGTACGGCCCCACATATCGTGGACTTAATTTTCCCTTCTGCCCAAATCTCGTTACCCCTTTCATAGGAGCCACCTTGAGAAATACCAGATCTCCAACCTCAAATTCCAGTGGCCTACGCCGAACATCCGCATAATTCTTCTGCCGGCTCTGAGCAGCTTCAATCCGTTGTTGAATGTTCTATATAACTCGGGTGGTGTCGTCGATGAGATCCGTCTTGAACCCCATTTCCTTCTTTTCACCCCCCTTCGTACCAACAAATTGGAGACCTACATCTCCTCCCGTACAAAGCTTCATAGGGTGCCATTCCGATAGTAGCTTGGTAGCTATTGTTGTAGGCGAATTTCGCCAAACATAGATATCGACACCAACTTCCTTTGAAGTCCAGAGCACAAGCTCTCAACATATCCTCCAATACCTGATTCACTCGTTCCGTTTGTCCGTCAGTCTGAGGGTGAAAAGCAGTACTGAACCGTAGTTTAGTGCCAAGAGACTTCTGAACACACTCCCAAAAATGTGAGGTGAAACGACCATCCCTATCTGAGATAATAGTTTTGGGCACTCCATGAAGTCTAACTATTTCCTTAGCATATAATTGGGCCAATTGCTCAATCGAATATGTCATCTTGATTGCTAAGAAGTGAGCTGATTTCGTCAACCTATCCACTATTACCCATATCGCATCATATCCATTTGTAGTCCTGGGAAGTCCTGTGATGAAATCCATAGAAATATCTTCCCATTTCCATTCTGGGATTGGAAGTGGCTGCAGAACCCCGCCGGGTCGCTGGTGTTCCTCTTTCACTCGTTGACAGGTCAGGCAAGTATTCACATGCTGTGCCACATCCCTCTTCATACCGGACCACCAGAACTTCTCCTTTAGGTTTTGATACATTTTGGTGGACCCTGGATGCATCGAATAAGGGGTTTCGTGAGCTTTTACTAATATCACTCTTTGCAGCTCCGGATCCTTAGGGATACATAGACGATCCCTAAGATATAGTACTCCCCCGTTGGAGATACGAAAACTATCGCCCTTCCCTTCTAGGATCTCCTGTTTGATTCTCTGAAGGCTAGGATCACCATCTTGTTTGTCCAATATGTCCTAATTAACTTTATGATATAATTACATGCATATATCATAATTATATGCTTATTGTGATTATGGATAAACCTAATAATATTATGCTTTCGAAATATTAATTCTCAACCTGAGTTACGAATTATATTAGTCTATATTTATAGGATAGGTGAGCTCTTATTTATTATATTACCCAAAAATTTATTTATCACATCTTATAAGTCTATATACAAAACTATCCGAACTCAGTGAGCTAAATGGGCGGCCATCATGCCCATAATGAAAAATACCATAGCGGTGACTATCACCCCTTCGTTCATCCCCCCTTGGCCTGCCTCAGGATTTTCTACTGTTTCCATCGGATCCTCTTCTTCTATCTCGGGAACCTCCTCAGCTACTCCAGGATCTTCCTCAAACATCCCGAGGTCTTCCTCAAACATCTCTCCCTCGGGTATCTCGGGGTCTTCCTCAAACATCTCTCCCTCAGGCATCTCGGGGTCTTCCTCAAACATCTCTTCCTCAGGCATCTCAGGGTCTTCTTCAAACATCTCTTCCTCGGGCATCTCAGGGTCTTCCTCCATCATCCCGGGATCTTCCTCGTACATCTCGGGGTCCTCCTCATACACCTCGAGCTCCTCCTCGTACATCTCGGGGTCTTCCTCCGAGTCGCCCAGGCCCTCCGGAAACTCATGGCGGAGAAGCTGCGTACATAACTCTGTATACGAGATCTGGCATCCATGCTGCCCCCAGATCTGGCAAGCGACCTCTCTCGCAAGATTGGGTAGCGAACGAAACAGCGCTCCAATTCTATAGTCGTCCATGATTGGAAACCCCTCCTACTCCAGCTTCCAGAATAGCCGGTCCAAAACCCCCATGTTGCCTTGAATTCCACGGGTCGGACTGTACTCAACCTCCTCTATCCGCTCCATCAGCTCGCGGCACCTCTCAGTGTAGTTCTCATGCAACATCTGGAATTGAAAAAAAATGACATAGTTAGTACTAAACCGACCAAGCCAGTACAGAACCATTATTTTCTTTTCAATTCGCAAATATATACAGAGAAAAACACACGCAAATTGGGTTCTTCTACCCTAATGATTAAAATATATAATCACTTTTCCTACCCTTAAATTCTAATATTTGATTCATGAAAGAAGATAAAATATTGTTCATAGTTACATATCCTAAAGTACTTTTCATCATAAACATCGTTCATACTTGCATATTCTAGAACATAAGATATACACAAAAGTACTTACTTGGAAGCGGCAGGAAGAAGGCTTGATGTGTGTGTACTGAGATGACAACTGCTCTGATACCAACCTGTAACGTCGGCTTTTTTTTTTCTTTTTCTTAAGCGGCGTTACGCTAAACATACATATGCATATGTAACATCTTAATGCAGCGGAATAACTAGTACTTAAATCATATACACATGTCTGGGTTATCATTCATGGACATAGTGACATTATGCTTAACATATTACTAGCATACCTAACACCATGACATCAACTTTTCATAACTTATTCATAAGCATTTCAGGTAACATATTATCAGCATGCATAGCATCATGATATCAACTTTACATGACTTATTCATAAGCATTTCAGGTAGCAAGTAATTTATCCATAACTTCACGAATAATAGGTTGTTTCTTAGGCATAACTATTATAAGTCGAGCATGATCCAAAGTAAGCATTGTCAGATCATAAAACAAGCAATAAGTGAAACGAGAGGGTTCCTTGGCCATGTCACTACTACACATCCATGTTGTAGCCTCTCCTGCTGCTTCCCTTAGAAATCTCTTGCTGGATCTGCGGTATAAGAAAATACGACTATAAGCACGGAGGCTTAGTAAACCCTTTTCCTACTCACAAAATCCATACGTCGTATAAACATGAACATCATGCTTCAATCCTACATATCATAGCATACTTCTTATCATGGACATCCACACAATCATGGCATCACCGTTTTAGCATAGCCATAAATGAAATCATGGCATCCGGATTTAGCATGTACATAGATACCGTGGCATCATACTTAAGCATGAATATAAATGAAATCATGCCATCATAACTTAGCATGAACATAAACATAATCATGGCATCATAATTAATATGAACATAAACATAATCATGGCATCACAATAAACATAATCATGGCATCATGATTAACACGAACAATAAACATGATCATGGCATCATAACTAATATGAACATAAACATAATCATGACATCATAATTAACATGAACAATAAACATAATCATGGCATCATAATTAACATGAACAATAAACATAATCATGGTATCATAATTAACATGAACAATAAACATAATCATGACATCATAATTAACATGAACAATAAACATAATCATGGCATCATAATTAACATGAACATACTTTGCATTATCATACTTTGCATCAACATACCTTGCATAAACGTACTTTTCATAAACATACTTTTCATAAACATACTTTTCATAAATATAATGCATAACATGGATGGATGCATAGGCAAATGCATATCTCATAAGGATGCTTAGTTTAAAATCATACTTTTCATTACTTAAACATAATCATAACATTCATTGGGGCCCTGGCTTGTACCACATTCATTCATCATATGTGTGCATCCCTAAGTAAATACGAGGTAGCTAATCTCGACCTACTAGGGTAAGGACAGCTTCATCGGTAGTCCCGAACCGTAAGGACAGCTTCAACGGTAGTCCCGAACCGTGGACGTTATTCAGGTCCGGTACAAGCCCATTCTTAAAATAAAATACTTTCACGTGCTTCTTCATTCACAAACATACATAGCATATTCATTCATTCTTAATGCTTAACATCATCATTATGCCTTGAAGGCATGAACCTCATTTCATTCATCATTCTCATTCCATATCACCATTATGCCTTGAAGGCATGAACTTTAACTTCATTCATCATTTCATCCATAAACAGGACATGCATACATATCATTCATAAATCATGGCATACATTCATATTATTCATAAATCATGGTATGCATACATATCATTCCTAAATCATGGCATACCTACATAATTAGCATCTTAATTCATAAAAACATGCATGGTCATGGCACATGGAAAAACATGCCTAGGTCCTTTCATACATGATACATTTCCTTGGGTTCATGGCACATGTCTAAACATTTATGAATCATCATTACAAGTGACCTAACATATAATTCATGACACTTAAGCTAGGGTTTCAATTGGCATAAACATTCTTCCAACACACTTAAACATATAAATACATCATAGTACCCTACAAACATGCATCCTTGTGGTCGTTACCCAACCCAAACCCTAAATCTTGGGAGTTGGCCGAAAGTTCCTTGGCATGAAACTCCACCATTCAATCAATAGGAAAGGTTCCATAAGTAAAAGAACACCCATACATTATATACAAGACCATAGGGAGCCATTAAACCCCATGATTGGAGTAAATCCTAAACCCTAGCCCCACCTTGGGACCTTGGCCGAAACCCTAATGGATCACCATAACATGAATAAATCATAAAGTTACAAATTTACATCCATACATTACATACAAGACCATAGAGAGCCATTAAACCCCATGATTGGAGTAAATCCTAAACCCTAGACCCACCTTGGGGCCTTGGCCGAAACCCTAATGGGTCACCATCCCATGAATAAATTCATAAAGTTGCAAATTTACATCCTATAACTCACATATACTTCCATAGAAAGACATTTGAACACCCTAACCCCTTGCCCTAAATCCCATCTTGGCCGAAAGTTACTAGGGCCTTAAATCATGAAAAACTTTCACATAACCCCTATTAACATCTCTTACCACATAAGAAAACATAAGGAACAATATTAAAGAGTTGGATCCAAACCAAACAATAGAACCTATGGTGGCCGAAACCCTTGGTAGCCCTAACTTTGGTGTCTCTTCATATATGGTTCAAACAATTCCTTATATCATGAAAATAACTCAAAAACCATTATACCACAGGTGAGGGAGTCTTACATTGGGTTATCATGGTTTTTAGACCTTAAAAAGGGAAGATGATGAAGACCTTGTTGTCCCTTGATCACCCTTAGCCCTTGTAACCTTGTAGCTGACCCTTAGCTCTTGAAGATTGAGCCCTCTTGTGAAGTTTTCCAAAAGAAAACCTTCCTTGAAGTTTCGTCTAGAGTGAGGGAGGAGGAAGAAGAAAGGTGGAATTGATGGAAGGAAGAAAGTAACTCCCAAGCTCCCTCTTTATAACACATCAAGGAGGGCAAGTGAAGAGTCATGGTGGATGACCATTCATTTTCCCTAAGCCTTAACCACAATCCACTTCATTTCCTCATAGCACTTCCTTGCTAGGTGAATTGGTTAGAGCATGCATGGTTGTACAAGAGGACCAAGGTTCAATCCTTTGTGCATGCACTAATTTTTTTGTATTTTATTTTTATTTAATTCCCTATTATTTCGAAAATCCCTTAAAAATTCCCCCATAATTATGTTGATATTTCTCATTAAAACCTCTTTATATTTATATTAATTTTTACCTAAAATTCACCAATAATTATGGTACTAGGAAGCCCATATAAAGCCCATTAGTGCTTATTTTTCCCAATTTAAATGAGAAAACATGGATTTCTAGGCTAGGATTCGTATTATTATTTCTAGGTCCCTCGGAAAATTATCTAGTCATGCTCAATATTTTAAAAAAAAATTTATGAGAATTTTCTAGGTCGTTACAGCTGACGCTGGAGGTTTGTCACTAGGTGCGTCAGGTCAGGCTAAGGTACGGTATCATTAATTCTAGTACTTCTCCTAGCCATGCTGTTTTCATATTACAACAATAAGCTAGTATAAGATCATTTATCATTTTCATCATTTTCATGTATATACATGCATTTGTATCTTTTTTTTTTCATTACAAGGTAAGGTAAGGTACTACCCTAAGTTTCCATTCCCAGGTAAAAAACATGATTCCATAATTTCATATTTGTATACTTAGTCATAAGCATTCCTTATTGTTCTAGAACCATAGAGGGTATCACATCTACTTGTATGATTAGTCTAGAAACATTCCTATCATAAGTAAACATAAAGCAACATACTTAAATCATGTAAGGGAAGATCTTACTTGGAAATGACAGGATGCAGGCTTGAGGTGTGTGTAGCGAGATGACAATTTCGTTCTGATACCAAACAGTAACGCCCGCCCCTTACGTGAGCGACGCATTACCTTTTTTTTCTTTCATACATTATTGCATATGAAGCGAAAATATAGCAGCGGAAATAATACTAAATCATGAGCATATGCAATTGGATAAATTTCTTTCTAACTAAACTACTTTAATCATGTGAATCATAGCATAGCATATTTAACAAGAGAGTATATAGTTCTACATTAAGCATGTATATCATAAAGAACTTCAACTCTAACAAGTAGTAAGCGTAAACATAAGAACTAACACATGCAGTTTATAAGTAGCAACATTAAGTCCATGAGAAATAAGTCCATAAGTAAGAGTAAAGACAATAGTAGGATCGTTCTGCCAAGTCACTGCCACACACACACATGCCCTCCTGTTGCTTCCCTTTCTTTAGAAACCTTTAGTTTGATCTGCAACATAAAAAAGTAGACTATAAGCATAAAATGCTTAGTAAGCTCCTTGCTTACTCACAAAATCCATACATCACATATAGTAGAAATCTACATCATTTGACACAAACATATTGTAACACCCAATAATTTTCTGGTATTATTAGGGATTTTTCAGAATTTTATAGTATTTTTCAGATTAAAAATAAAAAGAAAAAAAAAGGGGACTGGTGGGATTTGATCCCGCGACCACAAGGCAAGCAAAGCCTTAAGGGCATCCGGGTAACCAACTGGGCTAGGGTATCAAGCACAGAAAAAGATGAAGCGAAATAATATTATAGTTGATTTATCCTATTTCATGAAGAGGTATTTAAACTTCCACTTAAGTTGAGTTATGACCCGATTAGGGCTTGGAGGAGGCCGCGCGAGCAAGGTGGGGGGGGGGGGGGCTACGAAAAACAGGGAAGAAAAAGGAGAGTTTTCTCCTCCTTCTTCTTCCTCTTGAAGTAGAAAACCTAGGGCTTCTTCCCTAGGGCCAAGGATGAAGTTTTCCTGCAAAGGAAGAGGAAATGAACCCTACGCTAGGAATTTTGAGATACTTAGTGAGTTTTCTTCAAGAAAAGGGTAAGTAGATCACTCACCTGCAATAGGAGTAGTTTTCGTATGTAAGATCTTGTTGTAGAACCATGTTTCATGATGCATGCGTTAAGATTATGGTTAGCGTGTGTTTTAAGTTCTTAAAGATGCATGTTTTTCATGATAGAAATTTAATTTGGTTTAGATTTGGTGGATGTAAGCTAAGCATGATAAGATTTAATTTGTGAAGAGTCCCAAAAATGAGGTTGGGATTAAGGGCACGCAAGGTGCTCGATGAAAGTCCCAAGTAAGAAAGGTAAAGAGTTTTAAGTGCAAAGTTTATGCAAAAGTAAGATAGTTGATAAGTATAAGTATTGTAAGTAAGAAAGTATTTTATTTTCAGAAAGTGACATGTACCGGACAAATGGAAGGCCCACCGAAAGATAGAAAGAAGCTCTAATAGGGTGTGGTGGCTTGCTATCCCACAACCTATTAGAGAAGCGCACAATTGGTACATTGATACCATGGTACAATGTCAAGGCCTAAAGAAAGTTGAATATTATTTTCAAGTATATAAGTATTTACACGAGTTTTAGCTTTGAGTACATGTCTTTATTTCAATAAGTTCACATTGATACTTTGCAAGCATGATAAAGGGTAAGAGTAAAGAGGTTAGTGTTTTAATGTATGAGCATGTTAAGTTTGCAAATGTTTTATGCAAGTAATGTTTTCAACATGATTGAGCATGATAAGTATATGTAAGTTTTCCCATGTGCATGTATTTTGGAAGTATGCATTCTTTGAAAAGAGCATGTTTATCCCTTATCGTTTGGATTTGTGAGTTAGGATTTACTTACTAAGCAATTTGCTTATTAGTTGCATTTTCCTTCTATTGCAAATAAAGGTAAAGTAAAAGCATAAGTTAAGGAGGCGAAGGGACTTGCTTTGATGTTCAGTGGCGGCGGAACCGTGGAAGAGATCTTTGGGCTAAGTCTTGTAGAACAAGTGTTTTGGTATTTTGAAGTGGTAGAATGAATGACTTTTTTTAAACTACGCATAGAGGTTAAGTTTGGTACAAACTCTAGAGTGTTTTGCTTACATTTTGATAGTTTTGTTAAATCTCGCAAGGATTCTAATTTCAAGTTATTGGATTCGTTTTGAGTTGCTAAAATGTTTATAAAACTAGTATAGAGTATAGAAATGGAGTTATGTCTTTGTATACATTGGAGGTATGTGAATTGTGGACTTTTGAAACAAATTTTCGGGTCTGAAAATACAGGTTTCAGGCGTGCCAGTCGACTGGTACAGAACCAGTCGACTGCGCTATCGAACAGGACCTTCTGTTCGATGCACTAGTCGACTGCCAAAAGGCCAGTCGACTGGTGCCGCGTCTAGAAACTTTCTGTGGCCGATACCAGTCGACTGGCTATATAGCAGTCGACTGGTACCATTGAAAAGAAGTGATATAGAGCAGTTGGTTAGTGCTTCAGTTTTACAACTAAGAGGTCTAGGGGTCAAATCCTTGCAAAGCAAATAAAATGAAAGTTGTTTTGTTTTTTTGAAAAAAAAAGAGAGAAGGAAAAAAAAAAATTTCATAGCAAGTTAAAGGAAGTCCAGTAGTTATAACCTAAGGCTAAGAATAAGGTAAAGTTAAGGTTAAGTAAAAGTGACGTCCGCTTTAAGGAAAAGAGAAGAGAAGGCGGGTCGTCACACATATAACATGAATAAATACTTAAAGCATCTAAAGCACATAAGCATAAACACTTAAAACATGAATTTGTGTGTCGTTATTAAGGACATATGACATGAGTAAGTACTTAAAACACCTAACATTCACATAATCTTTAAAACATAATCATGTGCATAAACATTAGACATAGCATATGCAATATCATTAAACATAAACGTGTGCATAAACATTAAACATAGCAAATGCAATATCGTTAAACATAAACATGTGCATAAACATTAAGGATGCTCTTTGAAAAATATATATAATATAATACTTGAACATTAACATATCATCATCATTGGGATCCCTGGCATGTACACATTCATCAGTTGCACGCATCCCTTCGTAGAGTGCGATGTAGCTAATCCCGACCTACTAGGGTACTAGGCAACCTTTAGCCTAGGGACAACTACGGTAGTCCAAAACCGATTCCTTGCTTAGTAGCCCATCCCTTGGACCTTTTTCAAGATCCGATACAAGTCAATACATAAAGTAAAATAACATACATGATTTCTTTTCTTTCCATAGTAATTGGTCTTTAGCATAGCGTTCGTCATTTCTTATCTTTTCTTAGAAATAGCTCTTTAGATATTCTTTTATTCATAATGACATACATGTCATGGGCATACATTCAAAGCGTAAATATCATCATAACTTTTAAGCATGAACATGACATGGAGAAAACATAATTTCATGGTAAGAAAATTCATAACATGCCAACTTATCATTCATGTTCTTTAATTCATAATGTCATACATGTCATGGGCACACATTCAAAGCATAAAAATCATCATAACTTTCAAGCATGAACATGGCATGGATAAAACATAATTTCATGGTATCAAAATTCATAACATCTCAACTTATCATTTATGATTCATAAAACACATAATGTTCAATTTAAAACTAAGGATAATACACCTAGGGAACTTGAGTAGCGCCTGCTTACCAAGAGTTCCAAGGTTCGATTCTCGGCAAGAGCATATTTTGCTCCTCTTTGGTTTTCACTTTTGCAAAGCCTATTAGCCCAATTCACTCTCATATTCTCAAATCATATTTATGCAATCACATATTTCAATTCATGAAATCACATATTCTAATTTATGCAATTTACATATTCCTAATCTTTTCTAATGAAATCACAAAAAGGTAATTTTATTCATTTATGAAATAAATGTCATACAATCCGATAATATATATCGATATTTTTGTGCCCTTTTTACAATCGGAAGCAAGCCCAAAATTTGGGGCGGTACAATCACCCGCCCTTAATACCCTAGGGATTCGGCGGCGCTACTCAAGTTCCCTAGGTGTATTATCCTTAGTTTTAAATTGAACATTATGTGTTTTATGAATCATAAATGATAAGTTGAGATGTTATGAATTTTGATACCATGAAATTATGTTTTATCCATGCCATGTTCATGCTTGAAAGTTATGATGATTTTTATGCTTTGAATGTGTGCCCATGACATGTATGACATTATGAATTAAAGAACATGAATGATAAGTTGGCATGTTATGAATTTTCTTACCATGAAATTATGTTTTCTCCATGTCATGTTCATGCTTAAAAGTTATGATGATATTTACGCTTTGAAT